>JBBPOT010000074.1:0-23135 GCA_038091595.1 Leccinum subatratum | reverse complement strand
CCGATAAAAGACCAACAATCGGTCTTTTTCAGTCTTGGTCCGGTTTTTTTCATATCAGAAAATTTCTAGGTCCGGTTTCGGTCCGGTCTTTTCCAAAAAAGGCAAAAGACCGAACCAAACCGGACCTTTAAACACTACATGTCCAGCCTACTCGAATTCCTCTGACACAAGACTTGGCCATCTTCGACGCCCTCCGACATTTCTCAAACTTTGATGAACTACTACCTCTATGACGCACACACGCAGTCCAGACACCATCTCGCAGATCTCTACGAACTAGTCCAGTGTGCTGGGAACATAGTTCCTCGCCTCGATCACCGTCGGGTCCATGTACATATCTAGTATCGCTGACGCAACCGTCAAGGAAATCATGAAAGACATGATGGAAATGAGCAGAGGCTTGTTGAACCCCATATGAACTTTTTCTATAACACTATCTCAGCGGTCAGACAAGGGATCACCTGCCCATCGGGACTGATGCCAGGTGAGTTCATGCCGGGATGTGCCGTCCGTTTTCTGACCCAGCCTAGTCCCCAATGGTCCCTGCAAGACTCTGTCGTGTTTGTGCTCACAAATCTCATAGAGATGAACAAGCTCCCAGTGGTTTCGTCTCCTACACCAAGACTTGCGTGACTGCGAGAAACGTCATCGCGAACTTCGCATCCTTGTTGGCACCAACCTCGTCCGTCGTGCACAGCAAAATCAAAGAGTATTCCGAGAGGTACATTTTATTTCTATCTATATCTGTCAACTCCTGATGACGATGTGATGCAGCTCGGATCTGCACACTCCACAAACGGCTGCAAATCTCGCAGCACTGCTGGTCGCCCCGATCAACTCGTACCAATCCGTGCTCACTTTGCTCGCCATCCCGTGCTACGTCCCGATCCTCACGCAACAACTTTTCTCAACATGCCGTTCAATAGCACACAGCTTCGTCTCAATGGTGCTCAAGAACGAGATCATGATCGAGACACCCAGGGACGTGGATGGTGTCTTGGATCTTTGTCACGTGTTGATCAAGGATCAAACGGACACTTCTGCCGTTGGTGGTGGGCCGGTAAAGGACGTGAAGGAGATATGGAGACAGGGACTGCATGTAGTGGAGAAGGAGGATACGGCGGAGGAGCAGGGGTGGGTAGCACGTGTGGTGCATTTGTTTAGGGCCGAATCGTTGGAGGTGCAGTTTGAGGTGAGTCTCCAGATCTTGGGTCGAAAGAGTTGAGAACTGACTGGTGCATCGGACTCGTCAGCTGCTGCAAACAAGGATGAAGGCTGAGGGTATGTCACCTGACCTTAGACTGAGTATCGGTATGTCCGGACTCTAGTCCTGACTGTCGGTGATGTCGGACTGCGGTCGGACTGAGATCAGTCGGTCGGTAAGGTGTTTTACAACACCTCGCCCTCCGTCTATTTCTCCTTGCCACTCAAATCGTCTCCGAATGTGGCTCCGGGTTCGAAGATCTCGCGTATGACCTGTATGTCCAAGCATTTTCGGTGTACAAATATTTGGTTTCAGAGAGCTGAGCGCAACTGGCTGCGATCCTTGTTGTAAGCACACCTTGATCAATAGCCCTCCTGGAAGCACACATTCAATGACATTATTGTGCCAACGAACAATGCGGAAAAAACAAGGCTGCCCCATGACATTATGGTGAAGTCGCCAACATTCTCACTTTCTTCTTTCCATTCGCTAGTCCCTTCCCCCTTACCATCCCAAGCCTCAGTAAGACAAGATGGAATCAAAAGGTGCTTACATCAATGTTTTGTTGAGAAGATCCTTAGTGAAATGACAATATCGTCAGCCAAAAGTCGCAAGGGGTCCGAACTTCCTTCCACCAGGAATGAGAAACGGCGCCGGAGGGACTCAGCTGGGAAGGCAACTGTTTCAGTTGATCAGATACTTGCACAAGCCAAGTCGGCATTCACCATGTTTGAGCAAGGGGATGGGACGGACCACATTAGCGAGGCAATCGTCCTTGATCGCCAAGCACTACATCATTGCCCACCCGGTCACCGCCAGCGATGGATCTCACTAAATCGGCTTGCCATTCATCTCTGGGGTCGTTACAGCCATCTAGGAGTGATAGAGGACATTGAGGAAGTAGTCATCTATGGCAGAGAGGCACTGGAGCTTTACCCAGAAGGGCACCCAAATCATTCAGTGTTGTTGATCAATGTCGCAATCTATCTCTCCTCTCGTTACAAGCAACTTGGAGATCTGACGGACCTCAATGAGGCCATCCTCCTCAGGAGACATGCCCCAGGCCTCGACCTTTGCCTACCTGGCCATCCTGACAGATCACGGTCATTACCTCAACTCGCACATTGTCTCTGGGTTCGTTTCACCCAGTCGAACGAGTTGAAGCACAGAGAGGATCCATTCTGTCTCTACACCGAGTTGTCAAATATCACTCAAACACTCTCACCAGACAATCTCTCGGCAGCCAAGGAATAGATCACAGAAGCTGAGGATTTCTGCCATGCCACAGTCCTTCTCACGCACCAAATATCTCTTCGACTACTCATTCAGCATCTTGCCATTTTACCATCCCTACCCAATCATCTCCAGAGTTTCAAAGACCTCGCTTCATCCTTAGCAATCAATGCTTTCTCCGCTTGTCTCTGCAATCACCGTGGAAAAAGCGCAGTCGAGCTTCTTGATTTGGAGGATTTTCTAGAAGGTTTTCTGTGAAACTGGGAAGCTGTGATCACTGTGAGGCTGTAGATTGCTGTGACTGGAGTGATAGGTCTGCTATAATCTGTAGGACTGTGGGGGGTTTCTGTGAATTTGCTGATGCTTGCACCATTTGTTACTACTTGACAACACCCAGAAGCATCATCTAATGGATCAGTGTCGAGTAATTAATAACCTATTCACATTCACCGGAATAGGCGTAACCGGAGGCTTCCAGCACTTCACTTCCGGTGCCAGTGCAGGTCCCCCTGCCGTCACAATCACCGGAAGGACATATCATCTACTGTGAGACACAGAATACACCAATGGTCCACTCTATTCACACAAACTTTGGAGTCCATGCTGTGGTTGTACAATTAATTACAGATGATCTACAGCAAGTCAATCTAGTGTTGCTGCAGCTCTGGTTTAGGCTGGTGTGTGACCGTAACCAGCCATTATGTAAGCCAAGCTAACCATAACCAAGTTGCTGTCCAGCCAATGAAAGCTGAGTCATTATCTGGGTGGCTCACAGTATGGTCCCGCTTTCTAGCTGGCTCGAAACTGTTCAAAATCTGTCCCGCAGAGTCGGGACTCCATTGGCACTACTACCATGTACATCAGCGACACTAGTTCTCTCCTCTACTTACCCTGGCGGTGCTAACCTTCTAGGAAGTGCAAGACATCTCATGCAAATGTCTCGCCTGTTCCACAGATCCAGCATGCTGCAATAGGTGTGAATATCAGTAGGAATAAATCCATACCCTCTACCACTAATATTACCTAAAATTTGCTTTCAGAATATTGTTCGTCAATAGTTTGCCATATTTGCAAAGGCACAAAGTACTCAAGCTTGCAAGAACCACTGCTTAACCTTTACCATCCATCATACGGACAACTTGAATTCAACGATGTCTCTCCGCAAGATCAGGGATATATTATCAGTCAGTTGGTTGGATCATTTCGCTATCAGGTAGTGTTAAATACATACGGTCACTTAATCGGCTTACTTCGTTCCTAGGTTTAATTGCTTCCCTGATCTAAACAAGATCATACTTACAATGCCTTCAGATCTTCACAAAAAGACGCCAACAGGGCTGAGAAGGAGATTCAGTGCCTTTGTACGTGTGTATCTCCCTTTTTAATATATATATCTACTCTGTCTAACCGCCGACTCCCCATCTCCAACCAGAAGTCAAGCAAGAGTATATCTCTTTTTTATATCTAACCGCCGACTCCCCATCTCTAACCAGAAATTGAGCAAGGTTTTCCTCAAACACGCTACCATTGAGGAGGAGGTTCAGTGCCTTTGTATGTGAGTATCTCCCTTTATATATATATCTATACTACTCTATCTAAACAACTCTCCATCTCCAACCAGAAATCGAGCAAGGTTTCCCTCGAACGCCTACCATCAAGAAGGAGGTTCAGTATCTCATCTGTGAGTATCTCCCTTTTTAATATCTATACCTACTCTGTCTAACCACCGACTCTCCATCTCCAACCAGAAGTTGAGCAAGGTTTCCCTTGAACACGCTACCATCGAGGAGGAGGTTCAGTGCCTTCGTACGTGAGTATCTCCCTTTATATATATCTATTATACTACTCTATCTAACCGATGACTCCCCATCTTCAACCATAAATTGAGCAAGGTTTCCCTCGAACACGTTACCACCATGCCCAGACCTCAAGATCATCAGCAAAACAACCATTTTGGATAGCCAAGGTTCCAGTTTCATACAGATCCACAGTCCGTCACAGCATGATGCAGGGTGGGCAAAACTCACGACAATCTGTCCCAGACTTCCCCATGTGGCTGTGCAATCAGTAAAACAAACCTTTTGGATAGCTGAGCACAGTCTGTCACAGCATGGACACAGGGTGGGCAAAACTCATGACAATCTGTCCCAGCCTCCTCCATGTGGTCATGCACATCAATTCATCACAAGTCTCCCACACATCATAATATCTGATACATTGTAGTAGTACTCACTGCTTGTCATTTGCGTGATACAATTTATCTGTTTTATTCAAGCTCGTTGCACTTAAACTTAATTAGATGGCAAGGTACTACATAATAACAATGTAGTTATGTGATAGTACTACTTGGAGAATCAACGGCTGCATTGCGCGTGACGACGGCGCCTTCTACAACGAACAAGGAGGCACGACTCTTGTCAGATGACCCACACGGTGTGCGTGATTGACAGCATCGCCTCCGAGTCGCTGGTGTTGTGTCCCGCTTTTCTTTGTCTGGTTATTCTTGAGATTGCTGAACGTCTCGATCTTCGTAACCTCATGAACTGGCAACTTGCGTCAGCGCGCAACGAGTGTTGTTCGGAAGGTATTACCTCAATCCGACTGTGCCACCAGCAGTGTAACGATATCCTTGAGTGCCATGGTCGTCTCGCCGAATTTATTTACTAGAACCTGTCCAAGTCAACACGCAAAGGGAAGGGCCATTCGACGGCACTACGTACTGCGCAATACAGCAGCTCGATCCGAAACTCAAGAGCGTCAATTGTACGGCTCAGACAAAAGGACAAAGAGACAACATTCCTTTCCCCGTTCTTCGGACCGCACGGTCACATCTGGAATGCCCATTGAGAGTGGGATGATCATGGCGACGTCCAGAGCAACACCTCCGACTCGGCGACACCTTCTTGCTTTTGCTTCTCCGCCGTAGCACTGTTCGTGTCGTTTGCATTTGCATTTGGAGTCGATGTGGGCTTCGCAGCCGCAATTCGTCGACTCCGTGTTAATAATCCGTCGACGCTAAGAGCGGCGAACACGCCCATCGCGCCCAAGAAAAGAGCGGCGCCGGAGCCGATGTTGAAGAGCTGACCCACAGCAGCAAAACCAGACTGGAAGAGCAGCAATGCTCCCAACGTGGGCTTCTCGAGTTTGCTTGGAACCAGTTCTGCTGAACGGCAGCTGGCTGATCGTGCCTGTTACGAACGAATGAACAAAATGCCAGCCATATCAATCAGAGAACATCCTGCAGGGGATCACAAACTCTCAACCACATACCTACAATCACTGGCGGGCCGTACAAGAATAGCGGAAAGTACTCCGCACTGAACCAGTCAGGCCCTTGTGGAAGACCTTGGTCATGACAAAGGCTACCGCGTTCGCGCCAATCAAAGCCCCGACAAAGGCAGAGACTACCGCTCCCAAAGCTATCCATGCTTTCTCTATCCCAGTCGCCCAAACGAGATAGACGGAGGCCACGAAGTGGTTACAGTGGTGAATGGATACAACGCGAGCATGCCATGGCTGCTAAAGAAGACGGTGCGTGGGCGGGCGAAGCCATGCTCGAGGCGCGGGATTGGCGACGCATCCGATGATAGGAAACGCAAGAGTGCTAGCGAATTGTCAGCCATGTGTTGGGCACGTGGGGGCAATCGGATGTTGGGTTGAGAACAGATGGGATCCGTCTTGCAAAGACTCTTCCGCATTATTGAACACTGAAAGTATATATCTTTGAGTTCAAGGGAAGGACAATGGCTGCGAGCACGCACGGAATATGATCGCGTGAGCTGGCTCCCATCCTTTGGTTTCGACCAATACTCTTGCACACTCGAGCATCACGCCCACGGCAACACCATCGTGAGCAGCTCCCGGACTCGGAAGAGTACTGTCGAGATGTGAATTGATGAGTACTGTGGACGGTTTGCCGCGCTCGGTACCGTCGGATATCCGGAGGTTGATATTTGAGAGGTTGACATAGGTCTTGTACAGTCGCGTGTTCATCATGTCAAACCCGGGCCTGGATGATTGAGAAGGGACAGCGGGAACATGGGTGATACTCACCGGTGACTTCCACTGCCCTCTTGCCTCCAGACCTCACACTCGAGCTTCCGATCTCCTTCATAGTCTCGAAGATGACTTGGCGAGTGAGCTTGAAGACGTCTCCTCTCTTCCTTCCTAAGCCCCGGTGGAATGTATCGACCTGTAGATATGTGTAGTATTGTCATTGTATTGAACGGGGCTGACGTACCGTATACCTAACATCTCCAAGTCCATCGAACTACTTTGCACCGGGACGTCCGACGCTTTATCTGCTCCTCGAACTCTTGGTCACCATCTGGCACATATCGGGAATCTCGTCGCGATCCTGGGGAAAGTCCAGTAGGGAATCCTCAAACGTGCGCCATCCGTTGATTTCGATGCTGACATAGCCGCAGAAGTCAAGGCAGGCAGCGAGAGCGACGAACGTTCTTAAGACGAGGGAGTTTGTATGTTCCCACGCTTGCTCGTCGTGGAGAGCTCTGTGATAGAGGAGAGGAAGACTTCGCGGAACCGAATGAATGAGTTATACTAAGAACAGTGCCGAGGACGAGAACGAATGGAAGACGCAGAAAGAAATGGCGTGAAACGATTTGTGGAATTGTTCGTCGTGGGGGAAAAAGCGGAAGGCCGGGCCGCAGTTCTCACATGCCTCGAGGTGACCGGCTTTTACCTTCTTATAACTTTGTAGCTTGGGACCCAGAGTCACTAAGACCAACTGCCAGCAGCGCGACATCCGAATGACCCCCGGTCGAGCAAACTACGCCATCTACGTCGACGTCGAGTGAAAGCGACTTCCCGCGCACCCGGGCCCCGCTTGGACCCGCTTCGTCTGCATCTCGGACACCCACTCGCGCAAGTACCGCGTTCCACCTGGGGACGTGCTCTTGCATGCCGGCGATCTGCATCATCCGAGTCGCAACCCGTCCCTGTCAAACGGAAAGCCGGGGACATAGAACCTGACCTCTACGCACTGCTTCCAGATTCCACGCGCGAACTGATCAACTCAAAGACTGCCACCGCCGCACCGTCTGCGAAGAAACCCAAACCTAATCTGAAATTCAAGCTGGGCATCAAGGCCGCGAAGATGGGCAAAGTTGCAGTATAGGTCCATCTTATTTATGTCTATCGTCGTTGTAATACTCATGAATGTGTTGCAAGAATATATATGATACCGATACCTAGTTCTGTAGGTCGACCACGATTGCTGACCCACTCCGTTCAATCATTGGCCGCGTTCACCGACGCTATCTTGTCGACACTGCGGTATCCCGCAGCCTCGTGGATGTGACCAAAGACGTGCATTCGCCAATGTTTTAACTCGTTCACCCTGGAGGAGAGTGTTTCGCATCCTGCATCTTTCCCTCTTCTAGTCTTGTCGAGCGTCCGATATGGCGGGGTGTGGGTAATCAGAATCATCGTTGTATCCTAGCATATATCGCTGGAGAGGTATCATTAGACAAGACCATGCATAACGTATGGACAATCAACACACTTGTACGAGTCTGCAAAGGAACCTTGAACGAAGAGTGGGGCCTTGAATGATAGTTGATCAAGTGTACAACATCGTGGTGAGAAAGGCACTCACTGGCGACCCGTACACTTTCCAAACTCTGCTTGTCGGCGCGGTGATGTGTAATGGCCCGTGTTCGAGGTAATGCATTCCGAACGCCGCTTGACTGCGAACATACGCTCGAGTCTGTCGGCATCCGGTCGTCAGAACTTCCTGCATTGCTGCACAGCGAAGGGAGAACTGACCTGAGAATCCAACCCCCAATCGCCATGTTCACCCCATTTCTGATCCAGACACAGCTACCGCCAACGTTAGTATATTTCACCGACTTGGTCGTAACGCCCACGACGCTCGTCGTGATTCCCAGCGACGATACTACAAAATTCATGAGCCACCAAGGTCACGTAACCACTGTGCCACAACAGAAACGACACTCACACCTTCACGGGATAATCAAACGACTTGAGCCACTCTATCGTCGTCGTCAACTGTGACGGATGCCCCCAAGCTCGAGCTCGACGACTGGCCGACTAGTGGAGCTGGCGTGGTCACTTTTGAGAAAACGTCTCGTACGAGCTTCTCGTCCTCTTCTTCGTCACTGTTCTTCCTCTGTTTCCAAATCCTCCACTCGTATGTTCGCAACCAAATCGACAGCGTGTCCCACCCACTCGTTTCTAGCATTCCTGGCGCGGATATCTTGTAGGGCGTCGAGTATGTCCATCTCCCGCTTTGCTTCGACCGTTCGATTCTCGAGTGCTTTCGTGGGATTATTCTCTTCTTCTAGCCGTGCGAGACGGTCCTCCTCCTCCTCCTCTCCTCCTCCTCCTCCTCCTCCTCCTCCTTTTCATCTCACCACGGCTCAAAAGTTGCGCGATGCACCGTGTTCTGCAGTGTAGTCGGTATTCTCGTGATTTCTGCAGAACATAGGGTACTGAAGACGTAGTGAGCAGAGCATTTAGCATGGTGACCAGAACAGCACTCGCCACTTGATGTAGAATCAAAAGATCTTGATGCCGTAGTAATCCTCCCCGTCGACGGTTTCTTTGCGAGCATTGAACTTTTTTCCCTTGTAAATGTACTCTCCACAGGTGTTACATCGCCTATATATGCTGTCAGTGAAAGAAGAAGGAAAAGTGAAACACTTGCATAGAGAATGGTGCCATGAGACGAACGACCTGCTGCGAGTTCTTTGGATCCCTTCTTCGGGGAATGAGCGAGGGGTCGAAATCCGGGGGGAAGTACTTGTTCAATACTAGTCGATTGTCAGCGAGAAACAGAATCATTCGAATACACTGACCTTTTACCGTTTGTCACTTCCGCGCTCTCTGTCCTCTATATGCCAGTGCCTCATGTCGGTGGTTCCATCTCCAGGATGATCGTCGTCGTTGAAAGGAGGGTATGTGGTGAGCGCGTGTCGAGTCTGAGATCCTCTGATGGTGAGGGTTAGTGCATTTGGAGCACACGATCGGAAGGAGGATCTACGGACGTGTACGACATGGAAAAATTGTCTCTTGAATACGCCAATGGAAGTTGGTCTACAGTTCGAGGAATCAGGGTACCTGCGTGAGAGTGAACGAGCGTGCACTGGCACGTATATGCCAGGCGATAAAGGCGTACCGAAAGTGAACGACCAGACATTCTCCTTGCACTACTCGGACCTGACCCATATGTTTTCCAAGTTGCGTTCAAGGACTCGGCAGAGGAATGGTGAGTAGTAGGCAAGGCCATCAATGAGCGACGCTGATGAGAGCAATAGCTGATGAGAGCAATAGAGCCGAGTAGGGCGAACAGCACACTTCCCTTGGACGGTGGTCAGCAGGTGCACATATCGGCAGCCAACCAAAGAGAGGTACCGACGGATCGAATGGAAAAAGCTCCACCTCCAATGTCGCAACTGATGCGAATGTCGGTCGCTTTTCTTGCTGATGGCGAGCATGTCGTGGGCGGGGGATATGAAAAGAAAATTCGACAATGGCGGATCGTGGGTGGGACGAGGAGTGGTCAAGTGAGCGTCTGGGATGCGAAACCCCACGAAAAGGTGATGGAATTCAAAGTGGTGGACGTTTCAGCAGATGGGACGAAAATCGCGACAGGATCGTTGGACAATAAAACGTGGACGAGGAATCGGATGCGCTTGAATTTCGGATGTCGAGAGCTCTCGCTGTTTTCGTACAAGAATAGTTCTACATAATACAACTACAAGTCAGTCTAATACAACATCTAGGCCGGATGGATCAGGAGGTATTGAATCTGTAACAGTATTAAGTTCTATCGCCGGTAGATTAGTAAATAGACATACCTCGCGACTTGCGGCCTGGTTCTCGCATTGCGTGCTCGTAAGCAGTCGAGAAGCCACTCTTCCTGACGGAGAGTCGGACATGGCCAATGAATTCGTCAGCAGTACGTGAGTCGTCTTGCGCCTTCTCGAGGAGAATACGATTGAGTTGCAGGGTAACTGTATTGCGGTGGATGATCTCGCTTGCGAGATCCTTTCGCATACGATAGATTTTGCGATCACTTCGGGCAGCCTCCAACAGGAGGTATGCCTCCGTGCTGCTACGCGGGGCCACGATGTGGTGGAACAGGCCTCCACTTGATGTTTTCACGTTGAGAGACTTCAACCTGTTTGTTAAACTAACCGAGTAGTTTCCCAGTTCGCGTAGTATACTCACCGGGGTGCTGGGTGAATCGCTACAATCACTTTGCTCCATAGGAACAGCTTGAACGTCGTTCAAAAACACGGAATGAAGATGCGAATAAGCTTGCCGCCAAACTGGAGAATTCGCGTAGTCGTGGAGTTCCAAGTATGGAGCGAAGTACAAAATATCCTCCGAAATCTTAATTCAGGTGATCCCACAAGCAAATAACGCTAGAACTTACCAAGGGTGTCGGCGAGACTTGAAGATAGGGTAGAGCTGGGTCAACACAAGCGGTCATGAGATGCTGGACGATAAGAGAAGAGTTGTTGGTAAGTTGTACCAGAGATCGTGACTCAGCACACGTGATCTAGGCGACTCCTATCCGAATCTGAAGATCTGACCGTTCGAGCTTGTCGACAAACGAACACAGGCTCATTAAATATTATACATCGTACATCTTCACCCTTCACCCTTCATGCGCCACTCATTCCTGCTTCTATTCTCTAGGTTGGTTCTCTTCCCAAAGACGATGTTGATGTCGGCACGGGCCTAGTGGGGGCACCTGCGTGCGTATTCGTCGTACGCTCGCACCTTATGCATACAGTATTGACCGAACTTACCCAGCTGTGGAGACGTCATGAAGCTTCAAATCCGAGTCGACGAGGACGGCATCATCAGCGATGTCAAGTTCAAGACGTTTGGCTGCGGCCCGCGGGAGTGCCATCGCATCTAGCTCTTACATGACCGAGCGGGTCAAGGGTCTCTCTCTGGATGAAGCGTCTAAAATCAAGAACACGGAAATCGCCAAAGAGCTCTGCCTACCGCCTGTGAAACTGCACTGTTCAAGTGAGCGCGTACCCACCAGGGTGGGGAATCCTTCTTATCTGATGTGTTTTTCCCACAGTGTTGGCCGAGGATGCCATTCGCTCTGCCATTCGGGACTACCGCAAGAAGCGGAACCGCCTGGCTGACCCCCAAAAGGCTGGCTTCATCGATGTAATTCAAAGCTCCGTAACAGGGGAGACCGTAGCCACTGCTCATCCCGCTCAACTGCCGTGAGCGAATAGCTTGTACGATTGTACATCCGAGCACTTGTTTGTCTTAGCTATCTGTTATGACTCCCACCTATTGGCACCGTTTTTTTTTTAATAGTCGTGCAGCAGTCACCGTGTACGTGTACCCCCATTGGACAAATTATTACAATGTTCCGAACGAAGAATTTCGGTCATGAACTAGGCGCTACCTGAGTGCTTCTGAATTCCCCAGATGTAGCGGCGCGCATGCGCCAAGTCCCCGACTCCACCTATCTTTTGCAATGATCCTCCACGACTCGCAGTGGTTTCGATTTTTGATCTGTCCAGTTGATATGCTACTCCGGCGAGCTACTTATAAACGGCATGTATTCGAACGTGATGTGGAAAGATAAATTCAAACAACAGTATAATATATCCTGCTCGGTAGCCAATTGTCTACTGGTTCTCACCGACATAAGATGCATCTAAATCAGTTGAGAAAATCAAAGTCACCTCTGAATCAGTTGTACTTTGTTTGCTACAACGCGAGTGGGCTGCATGGGCGTCAACATGGACGACATCGACAGGGAGAGGAATGTATCGGAGGCTGCCATTTGGCTAAGGCCCGAATAAACGTCGAATACACACTCTCTCTATTAGGTTTCCCGACGGGCGAATCCAAACTATCCAATTTCAAATTCATGAACAGCGCTGACAAAGATGCCCAAACCGAAGCCAAATGATACTTCTGGCGAATTGACATCCGCTCGACACACTCCGCATGATATTTGTTTTCCACCGAACCTAGCCCCTTGAAGTTGTAAGGGTTTATAATCTAAGATATATTTTATAGACTTGGTACGAATTGTCAGACCTTATAAGGGTCTGACGGAATTTTTTTTTTTGGTGAGTCTGAGCTTTCGCGTCACCTCGCTTCTTGGCAACTAAGTATAGGACAGTGTCGTAATATTCAAAGCTTCAAACTCTGAATCTGAATTCTTGACAAGTTACCTCCGAGATGCCTCAAGCTAAAACTACGTCTGGGCGATTGAAGACCGTCAGCTGCCCTCGCTGCGGTAAAAAGTTTTGTACAGAGACTAATGTTCTACAGCATATGAACCAGCCCAACGGTTCATGCTTTGGGAGCGGGCCTTTTCGCCTAGGCAGGGACGACATGGATGACCGGGTCGATGACGCCATGGACCAGGCGCATCACACAGACCCTGCTCACGAAGAAGAACTGGAGCCGCCCCTTCGAAGACACACCGCTGGCATGGCATTTGAGGACATTGAAATGGACGATGCCGCGTGGAACCCCCCCTTCGAACCTCCTGCCTTCGAGCCTTCATCCCCCCCCGCTACTCCTCGCCACCCAGAACGATTTGTAGAAAGCTTCGAGCACTGTGCCGAATCTTTCCCCGGTGGAAAGACTTTCATGGACAGTTTTTGGGCGGATCAATACGCAGATCAGAGACGAGATAATGTCTATTATCCCTGGGCATCAAAGCAAGAATGGGACTTTGCGTCCTGGCTCTTACGTTCCCGACTCAGCATGGCAGCCATCAACTCCCTTTTGTCGCTCGACATTGTGAGTAAACGTTCACCATATGCATATGTTCGATTTCTGATATTCTACAGATTAAGAATACTGCACTGTCATTCCGTTCTGCACAGCAGCTCAGAACCCGAGCGGAAATCCTGCCTCACGGCCCACAATGGGTATGCGAAACACTACAGCCAGAATGCCCTGTCAAGCAACCGTTGCGGCTCTTCTATCGCAACCCGATAGAATGCCTTCAAGCTCTCCTCAGTCACCCCTTTTTCGAACCCCATATTTCCTTCGTCCCGAGGAAGGTTTGGACCAGCGCTGCGAAGCTATGTCGGATCTATGATGAGTGGTTGACCGGAGATCGGGCGTGGAACATTCAGGTGAGCTTATTTGTTTTGTTCGACTATACTCTAAATGACACCTCCTTGCAGGAGGCTTTACCACAAGGCGCGACTCTTCTCGGTGTCGTATTATCGTCTGATAAAACGAATATATCAGTCATAACTGGCAACCGCGTTGCATACCCTCTCTTGATAAGTCTCGCAAACATCGATTCAAGCATCCGCTCCAAAGCTTCTCACCATGCGTATCTACTCCTTGCTTTACTTCCTGTAGCAAAATTCTGCCACAAAACCGCCCGTGTCCGCAGCTTACTACAAGATCGATTGGTTCACAAGGCCCTCAACATTGTCCTCGGGCCTTTGAAGACGGCGGCGGCCGTAGGAGTCATGATGAGCGATCCGGTCGGAAATCTACGGTATTGTTTCACTCCGATAGCTTCGTGGATAGCAGACACACCAGAAGAGTGTCTCTTAGCTGCTACCGGCCCCAAAGCCTCTCCGGTCACCACCGCTTTGTCGAAGGACTTTGGCGATCCTCATCAACATCCGCCACGTACCGCGAAGAAAACTCTCGCAGCTATCCACAATGTTTGTTCCAAAGCCTCGCCGAATGACTACAAGACTTTTCTCAAAGCTATCAAGCCGTTGGGGTTGAACGGCGTTATCGAGCCAGTGTGGAAGGACTGGTTGTTATCAGATCCGTGCGATTTCATCACTATTGAACCCTTACACCATTTTTTTCGATTCAGTTGGGATCACGACGTGAACTGGTGCATCACGATTCTCGGGGCTGCCGAGCTGGACTTTCGTTTTTCCCTCATCCAGACTCCCGTGGGATTTCGAGCCTTCGACGAAGGCGTATCCAGGCTAAAGCAAGTTACTGGTCGAGATCACCGGGCCGTCCAACGCTACATCATCGGTATAGTAGCCGGTGGTGTCCCTCGCAGTTTCATGGTTGCCCTTCGTGCAATCCTCGACTTTCGGTATCTCGCGCAAGCACCGGTATTCACAACACGTTCTCTTGATCGTGTCGCCCAGGCACTGCAAGAGTTCCACGACAACAAGGAGGCTGTCATACGCCACGGCGCACGGAAAAATTGGCAGCTACCCAAATTGGAGCTCCTTCAGAGCGTAGTCCCTGGAATTCGTCGATCTGGAATGGCAATACAGTGGACCGCAGACGTGACCGAGCATGCCCACGTTCAAGAAGTGAAGGTTCCGGCTCGCGCAGGTAATAACCAAAATTATTACAGCCAAATCGCTCGCCATCTCGACAGGTTAGACAGATGTGTTCGATTCGATCTAGCGACTTCTATCGAGGAGAGCCGCAGTGGGAACGTGGCAGCGGACAGAGGCTTAACCAGGGATGATGAAGAGGAGGATCACGAGCCCGACACCGAAAATTCTGTTCCCAAGTACCCCAGCCCAACACGTCCCATCATCGATTATTTCTCAGTCTCGTCTGACCTTGTTGAAGGTATCGACCCTTCTGCTCCAAAACCATTCCGGACGTTCGCAACTCCAACTACTGCATTTCACCTCGCACGAAAACCGTCAATCCAGCTAACCGTTGCCGAGGCTGCTGTTATATACGGGTTGCCCGACCTCATCCCTGCGTTCTCCACTTTTTTCGAACGACGGACTGGTAAACCATTGCCACACAATATGAAGCTTCAAATATGGTACAAGGTCCGCGTTCAACTAAGGTCGTACCACGACTCTGAGCTATCGGAACCCCCGCAGACCCTCCGTGCCATTCCCCCATCGACCGATAATCCCTATGGTCAATTTGACGCCGCAATCGTCAGTTCGGGGATTGGAAGCGATTGGCCAAAACGTGGACTACTTGGCCATTCAGTCACTCAACTCCGTATCGTCTTCCGTCCCTTATCTTGCGACTTCTACGCTGCATACGTGCAGTCTTTCAAGGTAACATCCCAGGCCAATCCTGGAGGTGTAAACGCGGCCACCGGGATGCACTTCTTAAAGCGTGCGGTGAGGGCAGATGGACAACGCATCGGAGAGGTAATACCACTCGTGTTCATTCGATCACCTGCTCATCTTATCCCCCACTTTGGCACTGAGGCGCATTCGCGTCTAACTAAGTTAAGTAGTTACGAACTAAGCCATGAATTTTGGTTGAATAAGTTTTGGTCAAAAGAGTTCTATTACGCGTTATCACCGGATCTCTCCTAGATCGTTTTGATTACATATTTTACACGACATGTATCTTCGTTTGGTTCGATTACTATCTGCTATCATATCTCTCTGACGATTATCTACCACTTCTCTTCGACGTCGTCACCTCGACGCTGTCCTCTGCCGACTAGCATGAATCCTCGCTCGACATCCCTGACAGCATCCCTGACAGCCAATCAAATAGCGAATGCTGAAGTGAGTAATCAGTCTTACCAATCCAAACCGAATCAACAAACATCAAATGTTTCGGAATCGTGACAGGTTTTGCAGCCACAAGACACCCCCTACAATTTCGTGACGGTGAGCACTTCGACAAGGGATAGAAAAGGTTCGAGAGAACTCACCGAAAGCCAACTCACCGACAGCCAACTCATCGAAAGCCGCACATATCGACGGTACCTGCCCCGCCTAGGCGCAAATTGCCGCTAGTACAAGCCACCCCCTGCAAAGTGGTGAGCACTCTGAGGGACCAAAAGTGGCTCGAGAAAACTCACCGAAAGCCGCAGAAATCTAAGGCACCCGCCCCGCCCAAGCGCAAATCTCCGCTACAAGCCACCCCCTACAATTTAGTAACGGTGAGCCTTTGAGAGACTAGAGGTGGCTTGAGGAAACTCACCGAAAGTCACAGATCTCGACGATACCCGCCCCGCTCAGGCGTAAAACTGACTGGTTCCGCTTTACCATGGATCAGTTGCTGAAGAACGACACGCAAGAAAACAACGTGCAACTCAAAACTATCGACGAAAGCATCGCATTTCTGAACTTTTTGTACCCAGAACGACGAATACTTCCAAACGGCACCACGATTGCGACTCTATTCCGGACACTAGAAGCACGAGGACTCTATGGTGGTACAAATTTAAAATGGACCTGTTACCCTAAATTTAACAAGAAGATGAGTGCGGAAACGGAGTTCTCAAATTTCCTGAACAGCGTATGTACCGCTGTGCAAGAGGCGTCTCAACTGGTTTGTTTGTACGTTGTCGATTTTCCAGGTACATGTCGAGTCATTGACCTCTGACCACAGCACATGGGATGCCAAGTCCGCGACGAAACCATTGAAAGGAACATATGCGGCGAGGAAGCCCGACATTACGTGCTACTTTGAGGCTCCCGGGGGCACCAACAATCCGAACTGGGAGCAAGTCGTTACGTTCTGCGAAGTGAAGAACCGAGTGGACCCGAAGAAAGAAAATGAGTCATTCATAGAACTCGCTGGCAAGGCATCTTGCCTCCTGGGCGCTCAAGACGGCCGCCATTTTGTTTCGTGTATTCGCATCCTCGGATCTTCACTGTATCTAACTACTTTTCATCGCGGTGGCGGCTCCATCTCGACACGTTCCTTCGACATCAACTCTGCACCACAACAATTCCTCCACATCCTCATCGGCATCACATTCCCGGACTACTCGATCATCGGTTTCGACACTTCGATCAAGTGGGGCATATCGGATGCCGACTTAAAGTCAACTTTGGATGGCCCAGAGCTCGGGGATGGAGCTCGGTCCGATGCCGAGGATCTTCTTTTGCCTGAATACGAGGACGCATATCAGTTGGATGACGAAGATGATGACGAAGATGTCGACGAAGATGTCGACGAAGATGACGAACCATATCTGGAGCAAGGAGGGAGGACCAAATGGTTGGAAATCACTGATACGCACGAAAGAAGCCGCAAGATCTGGCTTAAGAGCGTCCTCGCGATTTCCGACAGCCTGCTTGGTCGAGGAACGACGGTCTGGGAGGGTGAAATGGACTCGAACGATGGAAGCGGGTCGCATGTCGCAGTCAAGGACTCCTGGATCGATCCTCTCAGGAAATATACGGAGGGGATGATCTTACACATACTAGAACAGCACGCCATTGAAGGCGTTCCCAAGCTCGTCAGCGAGCAACAAGTCAAGGGATCTCTCCCAACCGATATAGGTGGCGTTGAAGTCAACCACTCGACTCATTTTCTTCTCTCGACCCTCCCGCGCGACTCTAAATTCCAGCTTCGGGTTTTATCCCGACTCGTCACTCGTGATGTTGCTAAACTCATCCTCGAGTTCACATCCCTCGGAGAACTACTGGTCGGGTTCTTGGATTATACTGTCGGTCAGTTCAAGGCCTTCATTTCAAATCACGCAGATGTCTGACCAAGTTATAGCACACAAGAACGCGTTTGTCACCGCTAAAATCTTACACCGGGATGTTGGTCCCGCGAATCTCTTTCTCGCCGAATCGGAAGGCCGCACGGATCATAGGATTAACATGAAGAACCTTAGCGGTGAAGTTCGGGACCGCCTGTGCCAAAGAATACAGAGTCTCACGCGCCGTGGAGTCCTTGGAGATTGGGGTTACGCTGTCCCTGTGGTATCTTCCGAGTCCCTTGCAACTACTAAGACATCTACTACGGAGGCTCAGGTTGATGCTTCTCCCGTTAGTCCTTCAACATCGCCAATCGAAGGCGATTCGGAGCTACTGGTCAACTACGATAACCGTGTCCCCACCCGGAAAATTGGTTCACACGACGGACCAACATTGTTGCTGTCTGCTTCGGAGCTCACGAACGAGCAAGATATCACTCTGTGGATGGGTACCGACAACCCGAACGAAGATTCTCGCCGAACAATTGACTTGTGTCCACTGTATCGTACGGTAAGATATATAACCTTGATTCAATCTAACAAAACTGACAAACGTAACTCAGGGGACGTGGTCATGGATGTCCGCCGAGCTCGTACTGGCGGGCCCAGGACAGCCAGTGACACACAGTGCGCTCCATGACTTGGAGTCACTTTTCTATGTGCTCGTTGGGATTTGCGTAATGTATGAGGGTCCATCAAAGATAAAATCTGAAGACGAACTTGCAAAATGCTACGACAAGTTCTTTAATACCTTTGAGCCAAGTGTCCTCAAAACGATCACCATTCAGTCGGATTTGACTTGGCTTCTGTCCATCGTGGATCACATACATCCGTATTTCGAACCCCTCATCCCTCTCCTGACACGTCTTCGAGCCGAACTCGTCCTACCCCTGGCCACCAATGAACAGCGCCAGTTCTATCGCAAGTACCCATGTAACCACGATACCATTATCGAGCATATCGTCACAGCTCTGTCTGAGCTTCGTCCCGAAGATTGGGATGATAAAACACTCAGATTGCAGAGGAGTAGCGGGACATCTCACACAATACAATCCGAGCTTGGATTGACAACAGCCGCACCCCTGCTTGCTCCCCCCGCAATACCGAAGATCCTAGCTCCTGGTCGTGGTGTCATCCGGAGTGACTCGGCTCTTGTGCACCGGGATGTGAGGAGACGAGGCCGAGATGACGATTCTGACGACTTTCTCCCTTCCAGTCCCTCGAAGCGTCCCAAGTTTGAACGCTCTCACTCTTGCGTCCCTCCCCAACAGAAGACTCCCACTGATGTCAGTCCGTTGCCTGCGCGTTGTACGAGACAAAACAAGCACTTGCAAAAGCCATTCGGGCAATGAGGTGGACTTGACCACCCAACATGTTGTTTATATCTTCGTGGACCTGTTCATTCTGCGACTAGTACGCGTTTTACCTACGAATTTAACCCGCTATGATACCCGAGCATGTAATGAACAAAGTGTCGTCCAACGGACACAGCCGAGTTTTACTTAAGCGATTCACTTATAATCGTTCGGAACCAAATTGAGAGAGCGCTCAGCGACGTACGTCGAACTCCATCTGCCCATGTCTCGTAAAAGGAAAGTTGTCCGAAATTCCAGTGGTTCTGAAGAGGCGACACAGGATCCGGAGGAAGATGTTCTCAACAACAAACGGCTCAGACCCGAGGATCTTTTTGACGACGACACCGATGAGTTTCCAGGTGAGTTCAACTAGATTTTATTCACCGTCGTTCGTCGCCGTACTACTCTGCTCGTTGCAGACTCCGGTGCAGAGACCCACCCAAGACGGTCCTCGCGCTCTCGAAAAGGTCGCGGGGGTTCTATCCAGCAGCTGCAGAACATCGAGCGCGCTCAACTCACAAGATCGTCACAAGACTCCCGCAGGCTTGGTGTAGTAACCCAAGGACAAGAGGTCAACCCGATGGCTCCCTCTCATCCGGATGACGCAGAAGACGATCAAGAGGAGAGGGGATGGGCGAAACCCTCCACTCCACCAGGTTCGCCGGTCCGACCGACTTTTACGTTGTCGCAGCAATCAGGTCAATTCGGCTTCAAGCTTCCCTCCTCGAAGGCTCGGGGACAGAACCCTACAGTCCCTACTGTACGTCTGTGAGTGCGTCGTCAACTATCCTATGCAATTATTCACGATGGATTGGTAGGTCCTCAAAGTCATCGTCTGTAGCTTCCCGTCCCCACTCGCGAAGTGCTTCGACCTTCTCAGCAAGCAACTCGCATTCTCGCTCTCCGCATACTGCACCAACCTCCCGAGCGCCATCTGAACGCGAGCAGGACGACGATCATGAAACGATGTACATCAATGGGCAAGCCTCTCCTCCCAAACTGCGAAAATCTCAACTTTGTCAACTTGCGGCGGCTGCAGAGTCCCAAGGTACAACGGTGTCTCGTGTGCACGGATCACCAGTACAGATTCCGAGATCGTAAGTCACCTCCGGTATTGTATTCAAGACTGGGAACTAATTAATGTTATACCGCCTGCTACATAAGCACAAGTGGTCGATCATCATCAGGACAGGGTCAAAGATCGTAAGTCACCTCCATCGAGATTTGGGACTTACTCTGATCCATACCATGTGTATCTTCTACTAGCTCGAATAAAGCTCGGTCGTCTCGTCGCGCTCGCACTACTACGCTGCGTGTTAGAGACGTGGAACAATCGTCTATCGACAGCAATGGCAACCACGGCGGAGTTCGTGAGATTGATGAAGTGTCCCCAGACGAGGATGAGCGGTTAGCGGAAACGATCATTCGCAACGGTGAGCCACTCGTCTCATAATAATCAAGTATTTATATTCGACCACACTGCAGACGCCCGCCAGCCTCAAACCCGTAAGCAAACTCTTGCTTGCCAGTGGTGTGCCACACTAACAAGATGATCAGGGGTGGTAACGGACGTTGTCGCTCAGCACCGCCAGCGTAATCGCGCGCCACGTCTTCCCGACAATGCACGACTTTTAGCCGTTCGAAACCAGCAGGCATCAGCGTCCCAACATTCCGGCAGTGGTAGCCGTGCCAACTCTGTCTCGGACAAAGGGGATGAAGTAGAGCATTCCATTTCGTCTGCTGATCCTAACCGGCTTCCTCAGTCCATCCAACCACCTACCTCTGCCAGCACAGGTGGAGATCCTTCGCAATTCAACTTCTACCCTCCTCCGGTCCGCGACATCATCGAGCGCGCGAAACAAATCTCTCACTGCGAACTCGCGTCCGTCAACTCATTCCCGTTGCGGCCTCAATTCAATGTCAAGGCCGCAGAGTATATGAGCGAGGCTATAGCTGAACGTCGTGAGCGAGGATTGATTATACCGGAAGGTAAGTAGGTCTTTTCTTTCTTCGGAATCTAACTAACTATTACCCCACTAGGATGGTGGCCCCAATACACGAATGATCTCGCGAAACTGGTACGTCTGAGGATCGTTCCGTCAATGTGCTATCTTTACTGACACACGATAGCTTTGGGAGGACATCGGCAGCTGGCGGTCCTCTCTCAAGAAGAAAGCACGCGCTTTCGTTCGTGAGCGCTACGAGTGGGATCCGCAGAACCGTCGAAGCATCAACGCTGAACTCGCGAAAGCTTTGTTGGATCGCGGTACCTTCTTGAAACATGGAAGAGACGAAGAGGTAAGTGATTGGTACCTAACTGATCACAAACTAATGTTCTTCCTAGGGCCATACCAATAACCTTGCACATCCTGCACTGTCCGCACTCATCATCGATTTTTTTTATGCCGGTTCCAACTCCGTAGGAAATATTTTCCCCGAGGTCTTCGAAGATGAAGTCCCGCGCGCTGCTGTCGCGCTAGCTGCTACCGCGGTATGTATGCGTAATTTTATTGATTATTTACTAAATGTTTACCTGAACAGATCAAGCTTGCAATAGATGAGATTGTGGCTGAGGGAAAGGAGGTTACATTTAAACGTGACGTATATGCTGACATCTATGTTGACATCCTTGGTCTCATGACCAAATGTGATTCGGATCCGATGCACCGTGCAAAGACAAAGCAACTGCGTGTCCATTGGGCCAAGATTGGAAGGTGATTGCTGAATAATAATAATAATTACTTATCACTGATTCGAATCTTATCAGGAACGGTACTAATAAAGAAAACTCCACGGGATTTGATGTTGACCTTGATTAGTTAGTTTCGTCTTACTGTAGCATTTGATATGTCGGTTAGTTGGTATGACAAAATGTGTGCACCATGCTGTTCCATGCTAGAGCAGTTTATTTGAAGCCGTTCCAGCCGAAAATAATAATATATGTAGGGGTATTCTTTATGGATTGTGACTGACTTTCCCACATCGGAAAACTCTGGGCCAGTCTGGAATAAACTCACCAATGATTTCCCAGTTGCAATCAATGTATGCAAGGGTATTCTTGATGGATTGTGACTGACTTTCCCACATTGGAAAACTCTGGGCCAGTCTGGAATAGACTAGCAAATACTGTCCTGAGATGGAACATTATATATAGTATGATTTTCAATATATGATGCTAGGCTCTCCCAGACTGTGTCATCCTATCAGTGGCTGGAATATCCTAGGAATGGTGTGGAACAGTCAGGACAGAGCTGGCCAGCTAGGTACCTTGTCTGGAGGAACTGGATAGCTGTAACCTCTGGCCAGGCTGGCCTGATCTGGGAAGGTCTGGCCAGAAGAGGGTTGTTTTGCTGATGGCGGTTCATAAAGAAGGTTCTCCTCTGGCACGCCGTAATGACGGAAACAGGAGTGTATGGTGAGTGTGATGAGCCATGGACAGTTAATGAGGACGTCTGCGATAGTCGCCATTTTGACTGATCGCCCTATCTCCAGGACCTCGGTTTTGGAGAACCCATCGCGCTCGTGACAATAGTCGACGAAAGCCTGTGCCATGACATCATCTTTGAGTCGCACACTGCGGTACAAGTAAGGCTCCAACCTGGCACTACGTTTGTAAACTGGTTCATACAGGGTATAAGGCTGAGGTCCACTAACCAGGTATGGAATCGTTTCGTCACAAGGGCATAGTGGTGAACCTTGCGGTCGTCCTTTAATAACAAAACGATAGCACGTTGGGTCTCGATGGGGAACTGAGAGAACTGAGAGAACTGAGCGAACTGAAGACACATAGTGAAATAGCAGGAGGAGGTAGGTTGTTTTTGTTGTCTAAGAGCCTTCATACTTTATAGTTTTGACCCACAGGCACGACGCTGGTGCTTGTATGTCCTATTGGGATTACCCGTGCGGAAGGTAACGCTTAGCGGTCGGTTGG
>JBBPOT010000073.1:0-23307 GCA_038091595.1 Leccinum subatratum | reverse complement strand
TTCAGAGGTGTGGTTACGATCGTCACGAAGGTCTTCAACGTTGTACAGGTGCGTACGTCTCTGAGATGATAGGGAACGCTAACGTGACCAACGACGTATCAGCCGACGAATGCGTATTACCGTCAAACGGTCCCAGCGAGCGTTGGGTCGCACAGCGTATCGTTCTTTCGCATTTCTTTCTTTTCGTCATGGTTTGCTGACTTCTTTCATTGATGCGGATGACTTCTTTCTCCGTGATGCTTTTACCTCGCTTCTTGTATCTCAACTATGTACACCGTCTCTATATCGTATGAATTCCCTTTCGTTTTTCACTTATACACTATGTGAGTACTCACATATCATGATCCCTGGTTGTGATCATTACTCGCCTCTCCCTGCGTAGTCAGATAAGGTGCAAGGAGCGATGAAGGCCGAGAATAGAGCAAAGGAAGATAACGAAGACGAGACGAGTGGAATGGTCGGTCGGTGTGCGAGAAACTAAACATGATGGCTGAGCGCTGATGGCTGGTACATACTGATTCGTGCCGAGGCGCTGACCACTCGCTTCTCTGGGTCTTTTTACCCTGCTTCTACACAACGTGAGTGAAACAACGAAATGTGAGTGTTGCGGAGCTGCAGCGGAAGCCGTAACAAAGCTTTTGTGTCTTTGGGGGTCGCGATGGACCGCTCTTCGTGTTCGGGCGTCGAATCTGGTGCGCGGCCGTGGATGCTCTCTCGTGCCTTGTCTAACGTGGTGTGTAGTCCAGGGAGGCATGTCGCAGTTGGGTCGTTATGGTCCGCGATGGTGTGCATGCTGGCTATGTTCAAGATCGAGAAGACGGAGGGGTCCGACAACGTGACGTGGACCACGGGAGGGACATCGTGAGTGGCCGCTCTGACTTGGAGAGTGAAGCTCTCCTCGATAACGCTTGGTCTTTCTGACTCTTGCCAGACACCCGCTCCCGTTCCCATGCAAGTTCGTTCCGAGAGGTGAACAAATGGACGGCGAGAAGTTGGCGTCGTTGATTGATGCGAGCCGTGTTGATTTATGACTGGGTTGTAACTTCGTCATATGTAACTTGCCTTGATTGTTTTATACTGTTCCCCACTTTTTGCTGCGCACGTCTCTGTATGCTTTCCTCGTGCGTGCGCCGAAAGTGAAAGGCGCAAGAGCTAGTACTGCGGACGTGCCACATAAACCTTAGGCCCGAGTGCGTGCATGGCCTACCAGTGTAGGGTTTGTCCACGACACCCCGTGAATGTCTTCTATACCTGCAAGATGTTCGTCGGTCCAAACTTGCTGCTTGGGGTCGCGCACGACTGGTGTCCAACGCTGGCGATTCTTAAACAGTGAAAGACTCATCTGTGGCACATAAAAAATAAAACTTTATCGCTCACGCTGTGACGATTACGATTCACGAACTTGAACGCGATCTTTGGCAAAGAGATCAGGCAGGGAATTTTCGCTGTTCTACTAGAGGTCCTGAGCATCAGACTCTCCGCCGCTAAACATTGGGGACGCCGCACGCGCTGTGGTGGACCGTCGGAGGCACGAGCGGAGCCACAGTGTCCGAGTTTCGTTGGACAAGCGACTCGGACACAAGCGAAAGCCTGACGCTTCCTCTCTTGCCTCCCTGCCTTGCAGTGCTCGTCCTCGCCGGTTTCAGCGCACTCGCCCGCCACGCTCTGCCTCCATTTCCCATTCCGGATCCTCGCAGCTCACTCCCCTGGGGTCCAGGCTCCCGATTAACGTGTACACGGCAGCATTGCACTTGCTCTTCCAATGCGAGAGACCGGGTCTAACGCTGTCCTACTATTTGGCGCTTCATGTATTCCAGATACCCATTGGGCTTCTCCGCATCGAGTTTAGGTTGTTTCA
This sequence comes from Leccinum subatratum, assembly GCA_038091595.1. Classification (NCBI taxonomy): domain Eukaryota; kingdom Fungi; phylum Basidiomycota; class Agaricomycetes; order Boletales; family Boletaceae; genus Leccinum; species Leccinum subatratum. The sequence continues at coordinate 21,449 of JBBPOT010000073.1, read as the reverse complement.
CGCGGAAATCTCTCGGTTCCCCACGCCATGGTTTCCCCAGACCTGCTCGGACTCGCAGCAGTGTTGCTGATCATCGAGGGCATACGCAGGCTTTCGCGGATGCTAGCGAACTCTGGCAAACCATTTCTCCCGCTTCCGCCTGGCCCAACTCCGCTTCCTTTTGTCGGAAACTTGCTCGACATCAACACGACCCAGCCCTTTCTCTCATTTACAGTCTGGTCCAAGAATTATGGTACGACATGCACTGTTGATTCTCAAGCCTGAACGCACTGACGTTGAGTCTTGACGTGTGGTCATTGGAAACAGGTGACATTGTCTATATACGTGCTATGCACAAAGAGTTGGTTATCTTGAACTCTGAAGAAGTAGCCATCGCGTTGTTCGAAAAACGCTCACAAAAGTACTCTGATAGGCCTGTATCTTCCGCTGCAGACCTGTAGGTTGTCTGCAGCATGTTCTCTTTGCTCTGTCCACTGACCTATTACAGGTTCGGCTGTGAATGGCCAACTATTTTCGCGCACTATGGTCCGAGGTTCAGATAACACCGACGACTGTTACACCAGTCTTTCACCGCCCAGGCGGAGCTGACTCACCGTCCAAGACAGCTGCAAAAAGCGTACGAGTTGACAACTCATCTGTTGGACGATCCGGCGGGCTATGCAGCACATTTCACCACGTCAGTCTCCAACTTTGGAAAATCTCTGCAACTGTGGTGCTGATGCTCCTCATGCACAGATTCGCGGCCGCTGTGGTCATGGAGGTGGCATACGGGTACAATACCGATGGCAGCGACTCGGAGACGTTCGTGAGGCCGATACAACGCGCCTCAGACATTTTGCTCCACGCCACGAGAGTCGAGGTATTCGCGCTGTGCGACGCATTTCCGTTCAGTTCGTACTTTTTTCATCGGATCGGATGCCTCTCGCTGGTTGCTAATATCTATCTAATGTAGTAAAGGCACTGCCTGTGTGGCTTCCAGGGATGGGGTTCAAGACCGACGCAGCTGAATGCCGACGCCTTATGGTTGAGGCAGTAAACGCACCGTATGAATGGGTCAAACAGCAACTCGTAGGTGTTAAAATCAATATCCGAGTTTCGGTGATTAACGGAGAACGAAGAGGGAAGGGTTGGCAGTGCCGTCCATGGTCGCTGATGCGATCATCCGACATCGTCTGGACGATGATTCCAAGGACCCGGAGCTCGTACAAGCTATCAAGGACTCTGCAGGGACGCTGTATGGAGGTGATTTCTTGTAGGTGCACCTGTATCCCTCGAGGCTGATGAAGCTTTCAGCCGCAGTTGAAACGGTTCGTCGTTTACCTGTTACCTCTCTTGGAATCACGGACTGACTTTTGGATTGCTCGGCAGACAAATGCAACCCTTCTGACGTTTGTTTATCTGATGATGAACCACCCAGAGGTCCAGCAACGTGCACAGGCCAAGATCGACAGCGTGATCGGGCGGCAGCGTCTGCCAAACTTTGAGGACAGGGTATCATTACCATATGTGGATGCTATCATGCGGGAAATAATGAGGTTGTACCCAGTGCTGCCCATCGGTGCATTTGCTTTTGACAGTAGGTATTTGGATGCCTTAATATGTTCCAGGTGGTCCTCGTGCAACTACGGAGGACGATGATTATCGAGGGTATCACATTCCACAGGGTGAGGAACATTAATATTCTGGTTCTCGTTGCGACTCTTGCTGATGTCGTCTCTAGGTGCGATGGTTATTGCCAATGTGTGGTGAGGGTCCGAACTCGCTCGGTATGCGGATGCGATCTCAATGGCTATGACAGGGGGATGTCACGCAATGAGCAAAAGTATCCGAACCCTGACATGTTCATGCCAGAACGATTCTTGCGTAGAGATGGTACCCTGAACGACGACAAGATTCCATGGGTTTTTGGATTTGGGCGTCGCATCTGGTGCGTGGATGTTGGTGCTTGACTCGAATTGTTCGCATTTGTAACATAATGGTGCACATGCAGTCCAGGTAGACACGTGGCGGGAGCTTCGCTATGGTCTGCGATGGTATGTATCCTGGCGTTGTTCAGGATCGAGAAGACGGAACATCAGCAAAACATCAAATCTTACACAGAGATACAGACCAAGTACAGATAGTACAGATAGTACAGATAGTACAGATAGTACAGATAGTACAGATGTCAGACAGTATAGAGGTACAGAGAGTACAGAGAGTACAGATGGTATAGAGGTACAGCATATCCAGACTCAGAGTCTAGTAGTTGATCTAGCTGGGAAATAGTACTAGTACTCATCATCATACTAACTCTGGGGCCATTGCCATGATACAATTATTTTTTTATCCAGATGTTAAATTATCTAAAAATATGAGACTCCTGTTCTGTGGTAGGCATGGTGGTGGCCTTGGCCTGGCAGGCCTAGAATTCTAGTAATGCCAGTATTTAATCTGACTCAAACTTGGCAGACTCCGATGCCGACAAATTCTTGAAGTGCTCAGCGTCAAGTTGAGACCCTTGACTACTAAGTAGTATAATGTGCAACTAGGAATCATGATTTGATGAATATCTTATTAGTGCCAGTGACTCGGACACTTGAGTAGTAGTTAGACTAGTAGCAAGTCACATGTCATGGTGACACGTCATGTCGTTGAACGATGCCAGTGACATGGTGGTGGTGGTGCCGTTACATTGTTCAAGTTCGTCGTCATTGCACCACACTTGTCAATGTGTCGGCATTTTAAGTTGGTGCTGGCAGTGTGTGTGTTTCATTGTCAGTGTCATAACCATCACAATCACGATATCCCAACAATGCTGGAAAGAAAAGTGCCACAATCAACAAAAAATATAAAGAAAAAGACGATCACGAACAGAAGACTCCCAGTACCCCTCGGGCTCGCTCGTCCCAAACCAGGGGCTCCGAAAAGCGGGTAGAATCGCATACAGTCCTCCTGGACACCTTGTCACTCGAGAAAGTGTTCACTGCACCGGCCCTCTCAAAGTCGCAGGACCTCGTGCACTATGCCACTCAGTGGTTCAATGCCACTCGATGTTATCAAGGCGCATGCGGACATGTGGTTGGAGTGTGGTTTGATTTCGATCTGTTGAAGACAATGGCAACAGTTTGTTCTTATCGCCATCGAAATCGACGAGTATCACCGCGGTGGCGTCAGCGACAACGAGGAACTCGAGAGTCCAATCGTCCAAGAAAGTCCCGAAGAGACAGACAGGGTGGCAACCCGCAACGAGCAACCTAAGACTTGATCGCGCAGGTTACCGCGTCCATTGGTGGGCAAAGACGAATTGGAGGGGCTACCGCGTCCCGTTGTTCTTATCGCCGGCGAAATCGACGAGGATCACCGTGGTGGCGTCAGCGACGAGGACCTCGAGAGTCCAGTCGTCCAAGAAAGTCCAGAAGAGACAGACAGGGTGGAAACCCACAACGAGCGACCCAGGACTTGATTGCGCAGGTAATCGCGTCCGTTGGTGGGAAAAGGTGGGTTGGAGAGGCTACCGCGTCCCGTTCTTATCGCCGGCGAAATCGACGAGGATCACCGTGGTGGCGTCAGCGACGACGAGGACCTCGAGAGTCCAGTCGTCCGAGAAAGTCCCGAAGAGACAGACAAGGTGGGAACCCACAACGAGCGACCCAGGACTTGATCGCGCAGGTAATCGCGTCCGTTGGTGGGAAAAGGTGGGTTGGAGAGGCTACCGCGTCCGGTTGTTCTTATCGCCGGCGAAATCGACGAGTATCACCGTGGTGGCGTCAGCGACGAGAAGGACCTGGAGAGTCCAGTCGTCCAGTCGTCCAGTCGTCCAGGAAAGTCCCGAAGAGACAGAGAGGGTGGGACGCAACGAGCAACCCAAGACTTGATCGCGCAGGTAATCGCGTCCGTTGGTGGGAAAAGATGGGTTGGAGGGGCTACCGCGTCCCGTTGTTGTTCTTATTGCCGGCGAAATCGACGAGGATCACCGTGGTGGCGTCAGCGACGACGAGGACCTCGAGAGTCCAGTCGTCCAAGAAGGTCCCGAAGAGACAGACAGGGTGGGAACCCCGGGCCGCGACGAGCGATCCAAGACTTGATCGAGCAGGTAACCGCGTCCATTGTTCAGAATCTCAGTATCCTAGCGTATAGCGCTGGAGAGGTACCATTAGACGAGAGCATGCATGACGTATGGACAAGCAACACACCTTCAGCTTCCTTTGCAGACTCGTACTGAAAGGAACCTTGAACGACGACTGGGGCTGCCTTGAATGATTGTTGATCAAGTGTAAAACATCAAAGTGAGAAAGGCACTCACTGGCGACCCGTACACTTTTCAGACCCTGCCTATCGGCGCGGTGATGTGTATTGGCGCATTCCGAACGCCAATTGGCTGCGAACATTTCGAGTCTGTTCGATCACCTGTCGGCACCCGGTCGTCAGAACTTCTTGCATTGCTGGACAGTGAAGCTACCGACCTGAGAATTCAGGCCCCAATCGCCATGTTCACCCCATTTCTGATCCCGACATAGCTGCAGCTAACGTTAGTATATTCCGCCGACTTAGTCGTTAGGCCCACGACGCACGTCGTGATTCCCAGCGATGATACTACGAAACTCATGAGCACCAAGGTCACTGTGCCACACAGAAACGGCACACTCACACCTTCACGGGATGGTCAAACGACTTGAGCCACTTATCGTCGTCGCCAACTGCGACGGATGTCCCCAACTGCTTAGATCGCCAGCGTGCAAGAGCACGTCCCCAGGTGGAACGCGGTACTTGCGCGAGTGGGTGTCCGAGATGCAGATGAAGCGGGTCCATGCGGGGCCCGGGTGCGCGGGAAGTTGCTTTCCCTTGACGTCAACGTGGATGGCGTAGTTTGCTCGGCCTTGACTACTGGGGGCGGGAGCGGCGGGGGTCATTCGGATGTTGCCGCTGCTGGCAGTCAACTGGCAGTCGGTCTTAGTGCCTCTGAGTCCAAGCCCAAAGTTATATGTACATGAGAGGCACAGCAGGTAGAACTTGAACGTGAAGTTGTTGCACCGGCTGTGATGGTCTCGAGGCATATGAGAGTTGCGAGTAAAACCTTTTCACCAAGAAGCCGACCGACTTTCCCCCATACAATGTGGATCTGACTGAGCATTAATCCATGCAGAATTATACTATCCAATGGTGGACATGGTATAAGAAGCGCGATATGGGCGGAGGTCATTTTCTGCGCCATCCAATGACTAGAACTACTGAACGTCGACTGTACGAATACTATCCATCAATTCCTTCAACGGTGTCTCCGCCCGGATCTGAACCTGGATGAAACAGTCCGTCGCGACACGTTTGTATTGCACGCGACTCTTGGAGGCGAGTAACAGTGCACCGAACGGCTATTTGAGCCGAGCAACAAGCCGCACGGGTAGCTAGATCAAATCGAGAATTGATGCCCGAGAAATCCTCGTCGATATGAGGGCTGATCCATGGATGAATGACCACCAAATCCTCCATCCTACCAGGTTGTCCTTGGTCGCGATCCGCACGTCACCAAGAGCGGCCATTATCGCGCGATACACAGGAAGGAAAATGTCGGAATCGTCTTCTGGGATACGCTCGAGTTTGTTGAGAGGGAAAACGGGACCAGAAAGTCGCTGGTCTGCAAGGTCTTGATGACAATATCGATCTTGGCAGTCTCGATTGATTGAGGAACGTGCGGGGGAACCACTTGATCGGAAGGTAGCTGTGATTACTGCCTGAGATCCCAGTTCAGAATCGTGACAGTGTCAGACCGCATGAGGATGTGTTCCAAGAGACGACCGACTGCTCGCTTGCCCTCGCCATGTATGACGGGGAGTGCGACAGCAAAGATACAAAATAAGGAGTACTACGCATTATCTTCTACCCGTGTCCTCTTGTTATGTCCATCCACGAGTGTTCCAGATGCTTTTGAGAGCCCTTCTTCTGTGATCTGGAGTTGACACCAGGAAGATGGACAATCGTGAGCGCCGCGCGACTATACCACTGAAACATAGCGACAACCGATTCTTGCTGAACTCCCTTGTCGCTCTGGTTGACGCAACACGTATCACTCCATGCCCACCGGAAGCGGCGAGACTTCACGAGCTTGCAAAAGTTGATGAGTTTGTTTCGCAGGGGATGCAGAGAGTCCATATATTAGGGTATTCTCGATCATTTGAAATGATGGCTCGGGTGGCTGCCACCTGTCCGAGAACATGACATATTCACAAAACTTTTCCGCTATCTGGTGGATGCATTCATAGTCAAGTCGATCGCGGGTATCATGGATGACCGCAACTCGTTGAACATAGGGCATTCCTGGAAAGCTATCATGAGCAGTGTCTTGTCATGGAGACGACCGGTGGTGTTGTCAATGTCGCCGGCAAGATCAACGAGGATCACCCTGGTGGCGTCAGCGACGACAAGGACCTCGAGAGTCCAGTCGTCCAAGAAAGTCACGAAGAGACAGATAGGGTGGGAACCCGCAACGTGCGACCCAAGACTTGATCTCCCGTCGCCGGCGAAATCGGCGAGGATTACCGTGGTGGGGTCAGCGACGACGAGGACCTGCAGAGTCTAGTCGTGCAAGAAAGTCCCGGACAGACAGAGAGGGTGGGAACCCGCAACGAACGATCCAAGACTCGATCGCGCAGATAACCGTCCGTTGTTCTCATCGCTGGCGACATTGACGAGGATCACCGTGGTGGCGTAAGCAGTCCAGTCGTCCAAGAAAGTCCCGAACAGACAGAGAGGGTGGGAACTCGCAACGAGCGATCCAAGAGTTGATCGCGAAGATAACCGTCCGTTGTTCTTATCGCTGGCGACATCGACGAGGATCACCGTGGTGGCGTCAGCGACGACGATGATCTCGAGAGTCCAGTCGTGCAAAAAAGTCCCCGAAGAGATAGAGGGTGGGAACCCGTAACGAGCGACCCAAGACTTGATCGCGCAGGGAACCGCGACCGTTGTTCTCGTCGCCGGCGAAGTCGACGAGGATTACCGGGGTGGCTTCAGCGACGACAAGAACCTGGAGAGTCCAGTCGTCCAAGAACCTCCTGAAGAGATAGGCAGGGTGGGAACCCGCAACGAGCGACCTAAGACATGATCGCACACGTAACCGCGTCCGTTATTCTCGTCGCCGCAAAATCGACGAGGATCACCGCGGTGGCGTCAGCGACGACAAGGATCTCGAGAGTCCAGTCGTGCAAAAAAGTCCCGAAGAGACGGAGGGTGGGAACCCGCAACGAGCGACCCAAGACTTGATCGCACACGTAACCGCGTCCGTTATTCTCGTCGCCGCGAAATCGACGAGGATCACCGTGGTGGCGTCAGCGACGACAAGGATCTCGAGAGTCCAGTCGTGCAAAAAAGTCCCGAAGAGACGGAGGGTGGGAACCCGCAACGAGCGACCCAAGACTTGATCGCACAGGTGACCGCGTCCGTTGTTCTCGTTGCCGGCGAAATCGACGAGGATCACCGTGGTGGCGTCAGCGATGACGAGGACCTCGAGAGTCCAGTCGTCCAAGAAAGTCCCGAAGAGACAGACAGGGTGGGAACCCGCAACGAGCGACCCAAGACTTGATCGTGCAGGTAACCGCAGAAAGTCCCGAAGAGACAGAAAGGGCAGCCTGCGTTGAGCTCGACAAGGGTTCGTAGAACAGCGTGGCCTTCGTTCAAGGCGGCCATTGTCATATAGACGACATCTACTTTCCCGCCGTTGCCTGCCACGTCGACGAGAGGTATAAGGCGGGCGTTCCGTCCATTGACGTCCCAGATTCGTCCAGTAACTTGGCTGTCGGCTCCTAATTGACCCTCCACTTCGACTTGAACCACCTATCCAACGTTCACTAATTGGAAAGCCTACAAGAGCAAGAAATTGACGGACCTGACCCTTTGAACTCTCGACATCATCGGCTGGAAAACGGGAATAGATGATGACATCTCATTCCACCGTGAATTGGTCTTGACTTCGCTCTTGTGGAGGTGGGTTTCTATCCTTACACTGGTGAGTGCGACCTTTGACCGGCGGCGACCGCTGACTGCGGGGCTGCACGAGCGACCCAAGACTGGATCGCGCACGTAGTTGCGTCCGTTGGTGGGTAAAGACGGGTTGGAGAGGCTACCGCGTCCCATTGTTCTTATCGCCAGCGAAATCGACCAGGATCACCGTGGTGGCATCAGCGACGACAAGGACCTGGAGAGTCCAATCGTCCAAGAAAGTCCCGAAGAGACTGAGAGGGTGGGAACCCACAACGAGCGACCCAAGACTTGATCGCGCAGGTAATCGCGTCCGTTGGTGGGAAAAGATGGATTGGAGGGGCTACCGCGTCCTATTGTTCTTATCGCCGGCGAAATCGAGGAGGATCACCGTGGTGGCGTCAGCGACGACGAGGACCTCGAGAGTCCTGTCGTCCAAGAAAGTCCCGAAGAGACAGAGAGGGTGGGAACCCACAACGAGCGACCCAGGGCTTGATCGCGCAGGTAATCGCGTCCCTTGGTGGGAAAAGATGGGTTGGAGGGGCTACCGCGTCCGGTTGTTCTCATCGCCGGCGAAATCGACGAGGATCACCGTGGTGGCGTCAGCGACGACGAGGACCTCGAGTCCAGTCGTCCAAGAAAGTCCGGAAGATACAGACAGGGTGGGAACCCGCAACGAGCGACTCAATACTTGATCGCGTAGGTGACCGCGTCCGTTGGTGGGAAAAGATGGGTTGGAGAGGCTACCGCGTCCCGTTGTTCTTATCGCCGGCGAAATCGACAAGGATAACCGTGGTAGCGTCAGCGACGATGAGGACCTCGAGAGTCCAGTTGTGCAAGCAAGTCCCGAAGAGACAGACAGGTAAAGCCTCGGAGAGGTTCATTGGGCCTGGAAGGGAGCTGGATAGAGGAGGAATTAAAAAATACTCGATAATGATGATTTGGTAGCGCTTAAGTACAACTCACTCAGTGCAAGTGCGAAGCGGAGCGCGGAAGACCCCCGTGGCTTGTAGTATGCATCCTGTGGACGGGCAGGGGGAAGCAAGATGGAGATGGTGTATTCTGGAGAAGCTGGATGCGGATAAGAAAGAGGCAAATCGAGGTCCAGAACGCAAGACGGACAAGTCATGGACGATCGGGCGATGCCGCCGGTGTTGATCTTTGCGATAGCCTTGATCGTGGACGGGTGAAGTAGGAGAAAATTCTGGGGTGGACGCGGCGCAACACGACGGAAGTAGAACGAGAAGAGGGATCTACACGATCGGCGAGTTCTTTGATGCGCTGCGGTGTTTGGCAGCCTTTAAAGTGTATCTGTAGCCATTGGCGCGCCGGGACGCGACGAGCCAGCGGATGTCGGGTGCCCAGTCCTCGTCGCCTTGCGTGAGTTTGCGGTCCGATGTATGTGCCATGACGAGGGATGTCGTCGGCAGAGAGAAGTCACGGTGGACGACGGACAGAGAACGCAGAGGATGTAGCGAATACAAGAGGACGTGTTGGAGGGCGAGTCCTGACGAGAGCATGGCTTGAGGAAGGACTCATCGATGTTGTCCTGGATTCGGGGGTGCGAGTCGTGCTGTGGATAAGAAATGACTGACTAGTAAGAGAGGACTGGCAAGAGTCACGGTGGGAACGTAAGACGGGCAAGACACGAACCAGATATAGTGGCCAGTGTCTCGAAGCTTGAACTTCGTTCCTTTCCGAGTCAGACGTCCAGGAGAGCAGTCGGGAGTGGCAGGTGGAACAATTTGAAGCTTACATAACGACGTAACTCGTATAGTTCATAGTCCGTAGTACAAGTACAGAAATAACTTAGTCGCGTCCGTTCCTTGCGCTCGCGTCTCGCTACTACCCCGTCTCCGGATTCCAACGTATCATTTGGCTAAGGTTGAGCAATCGGAATTAGATTATTAATACTCCAAGTATCGAACTTTTGAGCTTATATATTGGCACGGTATCTACTCACCTCCAACGTGGGTGCGCTTCCGTGACACGACTCGCGCCGACGATTCAATACTACGAGCAGGCTCAAAATCATCGTCGGATGGAGTTAAGGGACGCTTCAGATTGTCGTGCCATCTTGTGTACCGAGATTGTGCGATCCCTATCGTTGCTTCTTCGAGGGCATTGATAACCTCGTCCCAATCAAACAATCTCTTCGGCAGAGGCCAGTCACGAATTGCTTGCAACCAGTTCTGCACCCCCTGCTCTTCCGCGCTCGTGGTGTTTTGCGTTGAAGGGTTCGAGGGAGCGCTCGAGGAACAGGGAGCAATGCTTTCGGCATACCTGAGAGCCAGAGCTTTTACTTCAAACATCATTTTTTCAAGTAGACGGTCAACCGCTGTGGTTGATCGCTCTGGGTGGAGAGTCTACACCTCTGGGCTGAGTAACAACCCAGAAGGATGCAGAAAAGGCTTACCCCTTCAGCGTAAACGTTGCCATCGTGATCATCGAGGTTGATCGGATTGTCCGCGTTCGAGTGGCGGAGCCAAATCGCGATGCTAACCGACGCAACGTCGCAGAGTGTGACGCCATCGTAGATGGCTGATAACGGATTGTCGTGTCCGGATAGAGGTACCCAGTGTGCCTTTCCCCGCGCCGGCTTGCTGGCATGGGCCTTTGCGATGGATGATGCCGCAGCCGGAAAGGAGTGATGAACCTCGATGATGTTGACCATCATCACGGCGAGCGCATCCGGGTGATCTTCGATAAGATCCTTCAGCTTCTCCTTCACATGAGCTTCTGTCTCTGAAAATGCGCATTCCACAAAAAGGAATTGGCGAGGAACTTTTAGGTAGGGATCTCCCCCACCCGTAGCCGAAATGGTGAGATGAATGTCGGGGATGGTGCTGCATGTCTTTCCTTGGACGATCGTATTGCGATGGTATCTGATGGCGACTTTGTATTTCCCGTATCGGAGAGGCATCGAGGAGACATAGGCCTTGAGCATAAACCCTATGTGTTCCAGCGGTGCCTCGTGGACTTCGCTGGGCATCGTGACAACGAGCTTCTGGTTTTTACGGAAATAAGCGAGCTTGCTAGATATGGATCGGGTCAGCGCAACTGATGGGGTTACTAATGTACGACGTAAACATGTACGACGTAAACTTGCCTCGTGATCCATTCAAATTCATTCTCCACCTTTTGTTCGATGTACGCGTATTCTCGAGGATTAATTCCCTTGAATATTGTCTGCCATAACGACCCAATCATTGCGTGAGTAAATAACTCGGTGATTTAGAACACAGGTGGTAATACCGGATTTGCACAAGAACTTGTGTCTAGTGATTCCTGTAGGTGTTGAAGTTCGTTGAGAAAGTTGTCACATTTCACTGATTGGCACATGAATGACGACAACAAGCAACGCCAGCGACAACGTTAACATCGTCCTAGCCTACAGCGTAGTCGATGTGCCTACCCAAATCCAGCTCTCCATCACCCTCCAAGCTTCGAGTCTTCAGGTTGCTTACTGGTTCAAGTTGTGAGTCAATGCTGGCGCCATGCAAGCTTTGGGTTAGAGCAAATGCTCCTGGTGCGCCTGGCGTGGCATCATCCAACTTCTGTTGGTAAGTGTCCAAAAGAGGTGAAGTCGATTCACGGGGTCTGGGAGAGGGTGGAGGGGTTTGATATTGGTTATCATGACAGGTATGTGGCTTTGCAACCAAGGGCAGGCTGGAAGGCGAAGGTGATCTGTCATTCAGGCGCCTATTGGGATAGTGGTGCTCCCGCACAGCATTCAGGTCGGTGTGGCAGCGTTGGTACGGATCCTGAGAGCTGATAAGATCGACAAGATGTCTATCGGAGAGAAGGCCGGAGGGTGGCATGGCTTCGTATTGATGAGACGATATCAAAAGGTCAGTCCGACTCGACAAGACAACCCTTCCACCACTATTACAAATCAAACCGTATATAGCAAGTTAGTTTGCAAAAGTACTAAGTAGAAGAGCCGTAGCAGTTCCAAATCATGTACGCAATGCAAAAAAAAGTTGTTTGTCGAAAAAGTGGTTAAGGTAGAATAGGGTGGAATAGTGCGACGAGGTCTGGGCAGTGAGGCGTGGGTTGGCCTTAGGGCCGAACTTTGGAATGAGCGGAGCTAATGCTCGCACCTGAGAGAGTGGGACGACATCACCGACTGGGCCAGAGGCTCTCTGGGCTCGCCTCAAAACATGCATTCCTGTAACTTCGTCGAAGTCTTTGTTACGTATTGGGACGATGTCAAGTCGAGCGACATAGACAAGAAACTGGTTGCTCCACCAGGCACCCTCCAGACCTCTCGGAGGAACAGGCCGGAAGATCAGCTGTACCTCGCACACAATGTGACCTATATCGATATTCCCTGTTTTTTTTTAATGCCGTGTAGATGAGTGAGCGGACGTACCTTTGAGGCCACTGGAGGGCCACACTGCATCGTCGTCGACGTTGATGAATACTGTGTCATACCGTCCCTTCGGCCACCCAGTCGCTGAAGACGGTGGCGAGGCAATTAACGATTGAGCGGGGAGGAGACTGGTTGGATCGTGATATGCCCTTTGTTGCACACGGAACTTGTGCCAAATTTGGAGCTGCCGGAATGGTAAAGGATCGTCAGAGGGATATTGTCTTCTGCCTCCGACTTGAAGGGGACGTCCATCCTGGTTGCGGTACATGTAGTGAACAAGCGCGGCACGGAGGTCTGGTAGTTTGTATTTGTCTGCGACAGCATCGATTTCCATCCTGCGTAGTACTGGTTCAGATCCGAGGTTGAAAGCTACCGGCCCGGAGACGAATGTCCGGGGAGGAAAGGCTTTGCAGGGTTTAATAGAACGGGAAAAGTAATCAACTAAAGGACGGGGGGAGATGCCAGGAGGCCCCGCATCGGATAATTTCCTGTCCACATCAGCAGCCTCTGGGTCTGCATCGTCCGAGTCCACGTCTCTGTCCAACTCCATTCGTGTCCGAGAATCCGAGTCCGACTGGTGACCAGTATCATCATAATCCAGGTCCATGTCCATTCGAGCCAATCCAGGCTCATTTTCGTCGCCTTCCTTTTCTCGGATACTTAGTGCAAGGGTGAACGCGCGGCATTTGTCTTGTCGATCAAGATATCGACAGATTTGCGACTCGAAATCCAGATTGTTTGTGGCGCTCGCTGGAATCTTGACGACGTCGATGTGGGCGCGTTCAGTTGTATCTGCAGTCCAATGAATAGGAGGACCGAGCAAAGGAATGGTGCGAACGACGTTCTGCATGACTTCAAGCTTTGGTATGTTCCAATGTTTGATAACGTTGCCTTTCTCTCCCCGCCGTGCACCGGCATCTATAATGCTCTGTTTGTGGTTGTGAAAGTCTTGAAGAGCAGCCGATATTTTATGACGTTCCTCGTCATTGATGACTGGTGATTGTGAGAAGTAACGAAACTCTAAGAGAGAACGGACCGCTCTGACGACTCCCTCTGGTGCAGCCTCTGCGATGACGGCGATCATGTACCGTTGGAGGTCGCGAAAAGTCCTTCCCGTTACCTGTTTCAGCTTCGTGATCCCGGAGGCGAAGTGTCGATGACCAGTGACAGGTTGGAGGACGGAAAAGCGGTAGTCGATCTCTTTAGCTCCGACGGCATGGATACACCACCGCATATCGTGGTCATAATAAAACCGGTGGAAGACATGCAGGACTTCGGGCGGCATGAAGTAAGCAGGGTTGGAAAGAGGCCAATCTCGCCAGAAAGGCAACGAGACACCATTGAGGCGGTATTCTGCACAGGCCTGGAAGTAAGCTTGCAAATCATCGGGGTCGACATCGAGGGAATTGATCTGATCGAGGGTGACATCTGCGGTTCGGAGGTCATGGGAGAATGAATCACCGAATTGAGTGTAGTCGGCAAGGGTAATTGCAGAAGTCATTCCTCGGACGCACGCAATTAGACGGGCCTCAGGTGTGTCGACGATGCAGCCGGCAAGGGCGGTATAACAGTACCGATTGTTGCCAAGCGGGTCCGACAGCATAGTACCAATGGAAGCCGCTATTTTGAGTGGCGCAACTACAATATCGAGGGCTTCGTGGTACAGGCGATCCGAAAGGAGTCCCTTCATCCGTTTATCATTGTGAATGAATTCCACGACGGGAAGAAACGCCACTGGGATGAACGCGTTCAGCGAAGCTTTCTGTCGGACTTCAGAATGGATGTTCGCTAACGACATGAGGAGAGGATGTGAAACTTTGCCGCCGCACTGGTTGGTTACATTTGTTTTATCGGATGATAAAATAACACCTAAAACAGCTCCTCCTTTTCCTGGCGGAAGTGCATTCTGTGCAGAACTGGTAAGATTTCGACTCTATTGCATTCGGTGTAAGTGCACTTACCTGCATTTCCCAAGCGACATCGCAGGACATCCACTCGGTATATATTCTGACTAGTCGTTGAGCGGTGGTGAAGACACGGTATGGGACAAAATCGATCGCATTTGTGAGCAACGGATTATGGAGGAGCGTTTGTAAACACTCTAGAGTGTCCCTGTAGAAAAGCCTCGCCACCGTTTTCGTGGCATGCGAAGTCTCGATGCGACGGCACTTCCACGGAGGAACCTTGGGCAGTATTTCCGAGAGTCCACGGAGCTTTGATGCGCTATTGAACGAGAGTTGGAGTTGTTTGACCTACAATAACGCTGAATCAATGAAACTTCGCAGGCCAGCTGATTCAAGGACAACTAACCAGCGTTAAAGATAGAAATCGATCGATGGCAGCCATACTTAGCTCAGACGTGAGCAGAAACTCTGCTACTTCCCATTCAGAACGATCAGCGAATGGATAATAGAGATTATCAAAGTCCCGCAGTTCTGAGAACATATCTTGATCGAAGACGTCCATGAACTTGGTACCGCTCTTATCCACAACCCTAGCAGCGTCTGGGAAATAGTCAATGATTGGAGTATGATTCTGCCCGGCCTCAGGTTTAGTCATAGTGATGTCTCGTGAATCCCGCTCTGGGCTTTCTCCGTCACTGTAAGGAGTATAAGGTCTTTGTTGGGAGCGGGAGTCGAATCGTGTGCCAAGGGTACTAGGATTGAGAGTATCGGGTCCAGCAAAGTACTTCAGAAGGTCAGCTGGGTCGACAAAAGCGGTGGGATGATGGTGACACTTAGCTCGCGGTTGGTTCAGGTGCCTCTGAACTTGAGCTTCGTTGTCAAACAACTTCCCGCACTGGGGACAACGTGCTTTGTTGTCCATCGAGGAAACACGAATCACAGGTGCGAGGGAAAAAGCACTTTGAAGAACTCATGTGTCCGACTCGGTTGAAGTAATGAGTCCGAGCACGGCGTGATAGTACCCAACTTGGACATAAAACCGGACCTCTCGCCTATTTCTTACCGATACTACATTCAGTGACTCGGATTCATGTAAGTGGTTTCGCGGATCCGAGACTGTGCCGCCAGAGTCTGAGACACGGATACTTACTTGAGCTCTAGCGCGGCCAGACAGCGGCAATGCTGACAAGTTCAACGGCCTCTAGGCTGTAATTCCCGCCCACCCGCCAATCAATTTATGCCGCGGAGAACAGTTTGTCCAACTCACCGCCCGGATCTGGATACCATTGACACTGTGAGCCGACTCACTGAGTCATTCAGCCAGAAGCTGCCCAGGCATGCGCCTCCGTTTGGCATAGTCCCAGAGAAAAATATCATAAAGCAACGAGGACGTCTGATAATCAAATATCAGATGATCAGATAATCATTTCGTTTGGAACGGCGACCGAGCCATACTGAAAGCAATTTGTATTGAAAGACCCTGAGTGACTGAGTGACTAGTCACAAAATTGTCACACTTGTGGGAAGCTTCCTGAATCCTCGCAAGCTCTAAGTCCACACTCAAAGATTCAATCATTGACGCCGTTCGTTGCGTGCCAACTAAGAATGTATCCTACAACTGATTCATTGAAGGGACAAACATCGCTAGGGGCACGTCGACATTATCTATATTATTATTTTGTAGTTGTAACTTGTCAGACACCAGCCTTGAAGTTGCTAGTCACTCAGTCACTCCTCCGCCGAGTCAGATTGGTGCACACCGATTCATTGATAGTATCACAATTTGATAACACGGCGTAGGCGAGGCTCATAATGTCAAGTGCCGTAGGTTTCGTAAGGAGCCCGGGCCTCATGTCACGGTACTACATCCGATTTACTAGGTCGCTGGCGCAAAGTGCTCATCGACGTGGAACACCGTGGTGTGTCCCTGTTGTTCGACCGAAGTACGAACCGAATAAATTTCAGAACATTGCAAACGTCATTGTCCGTGTGTTCAGATCTAATTGAAATTTCCTTTTGTTCCATCATTGATGAGAAAATCTGATGTACCAAATAATTTCCTTTGTTCACGTAAGTTCGTCGGGAACTTCCGGAGAATCAACGTTGAACGTTTGAACTTTCTGTCCCGGAGTTCCGCAACTGCCATTTTTTGTGCGAGATTTGAACGGCGACTGCGGCTTCTTAGCGACAAGATTTTCATTTCGAAGGATTTCGTAAGTACAACTGATTCTACTAGATATGATTTCGCCAGTTTCGTGCCTCCCTTGAATCAATGACTCGGTAAGGTTTGTCCTTCAATGTTATTCGTACAGAGATCCGAGTCAGTCACTGATCGATAAAGTCCACTTGTCCGATCGGCGGCTGTCATCCTCACCCCCGACGGGCCTGTCTATGCGGCCGACGAGCCTTCAAGTTGAGGCTCTTCCATGGCCGGCATCACGGCGGATATTTGGTTCGTAACAAGGAACAAGTCCGGCACTAAATAGATCGTAACAGCCACTACACGCTCTCGATCCACACTTCACGCCGCAATCACGCGGTCCGTCTCCTCCTCTGCTCTGTCTCGTCTGGTAGCTCGCATAGTTTTTTTTTCTTTCTTTATGTCTTACTCTGGTTCTAACTCTAGCATTCGTGCAACTTTCTCATTTAGGGTCATGCACCAGCAAGAAATTCATGGATCTGTAGGTTCAGCCGTGCCGTCACTGACCAGATAAGTAGGCGAACCGCGAACGGGCTGGGTCACCAGTGGATGCCCGGATTGGCGTCGCGCGGCTCCATTCCAACACTTACCTTGACCCGGTTACTATTAGGTGCGCCCTTCCACTCGAAGAGAAATAGAGACAGGCTACCACACCGTCTTCATATTCAGTTTATGCCCCTTCTTTTTTCTAGTCCCCCTCTTTTCCTCTGAGAATCTGCTGTCACTCCTTTGGGGTACGCGACTTTATTGTGTTCTCGCTCGCGATCCGCAGAATGCAGTGTCCTGCGCGTGCGTCGCTGCCTTTGTCCCCTCTTCTATATGGCGTCTGGCTCTCTTTGATCCTCCCTCGCTGTGTTCACCTTTTGCCGTGCACTCGACGTGTCTTGCATTCCAAGGAAGGATTTCTTGTTCTTTGATGGCAGAGTGGACGACCACTAAATTTATATGGATCTATGGTCATACACGATCGATTGATCATTATCGAACATTTCGCAATCAACTTAGCTGAAGTGGACGGCAAGCAAAAATGTCGAGACGATGAGCTCGACGCTCCGAGTCCCACTATGATAAACACACTACTACATATCTCAAGGTTGACATAACGAGATAGTCTGGATGCAAGCGCTGACTGGTCCTGCACATTTGTGAATGTTTTCTATGGGTTTGTCTGCAGGTCAATATAGCACGGATTGATGCAACCTCCCCCTACCGTGGGAGTTGGGAGTTTTTTTGTTAGTCTATCTGCAACCTCGTGCCTCGAAGACTGGAGCTGTTATACGATGCAAAAGGGCCCTAGACGCGCACAGTTAAACCAGGGGACATCTTTCAAGCACCTCCGTATACCACGGGTGCCTTCTTCAAACCAAACTAGACCATTCCACGGTCTTCGAAAGCTCCCCTCTCACTCTTCTCCAGTCTCCTTTCAACGGCTATTGCAAGCTAAATTTCAGAATCTCAGAGTACCTTCAACCGAATCCGATTATAGGTAAAGTATCTCTCCTGAACTTGATGGGGAATGCACTTATACCAGGAGCAGCTCCGAGTCCGATACAAACTTTGAACTTGAATCGGAACCTGCCGCAAAGTCCGTGTCAAAGGAAGGAGATACCAGCATCTCCCAGTCAAACGACACGGCGTCTGGCTCTATTTCACGATCTGTATTTGCAACAACCTTATCTTCTGTGCCTCCAATCTTACAGGCGCCGGATCCAACTTCTGGTTCGGAAGGTACGTAGGCCGCATTAAGTAACTGTACGCCCGGCTGGTAGAGGTTGAGAATGTTGTCCTAGCAATCAGCTCTCAGACAGAGGCATCCATCCGGATGGCAGCTGCTGGTGCGCGTAACAAGGTGGTTCGTGCAGAATATCACCTCGCATTGTGTATTGCACAGGAGCATACGATCTTGGGTCAACTATATCAAGAACTCGCCAGTCAAGCGGGAAGACAGGCAACGGCCACCGACCTGAGAGTGGACCAAGTTCGGCATTCCATTCAAGAGCAGGGTTTCGAGCTTTCGCCGTGCAGTCCAACACTCTGTTCAATACAGTCCCCCACGAAGAAACGGAAGTCGATCGTTTAGATTCGTAAATGCGTATATGATTTGTTTCGTTATTCTGTCCATGTACTTTCGATCTTCTCAATGTCATATCTTGCGCCACGTATCTTATACCAATTGACTTGTACTGATAGCTTCAGTGTGAACGATGCTAAATTGTCCATTGGTGTATTTTACTGTATTATTGTCGATTCTCCATACTACGTCCGGCCAGTGCATCGATCTATCTGACTCACGTTCTCCCCTTTCCTTTCGCCAGCGATACCGACCGCCCAAAAGTTTTCGAGTGCATCGCCCGCTTGTGAAAGAGGAATCTCGACGCTCTGTGTATGGGCGAGGTAGCACACGTTGTACAGCAGTATCGCGAATCCCGACTAAAGAAGGCCTTGATTTTCTGGGCGGAATTCGAGGGTGCTGGCGACGTGGCAGACGGCGTAACTCAGAAGTCTGGGGGGACGATGGCAAGGACGAAGACAACGGCGAGACTACTAACAGGTGTTTCGTGGTCCATCTAGACCATAGTATCATGGGAGATCGGGCTAGAAAAAGACCTACTTGGCCCAGCTGCCGGATTCCCCGCCCTTGCCAGCCCCGACCCACGGGTATCCAACACCAAACTTTTCCCCGCTCAGTTCCATCTCGAACGGAAACTTGATGCCTAGATGAAACGTGAGTAACCTTCGGAAATGGATCGTATGCGTGATGAGTCGGCGTTGATATGGTCTGGGGGATAACCAGGACGACTGTGCGTGCGCGAGTGGGAGGGAACTCCCGCTGAATGTCACTCAGACGGCGATGTACCATCCACGCGTGACGTCGAACTTGAATGAATTATGAGCGGCTACGATGTATTTTAGTGCCGGACTGGTTCCCTGGATACGAACCAAATATCCGCCGTGATGCCGAATCACGCCGTGAAGAGCCTCAAAGCCCGTCGGTCGCATAGACAGGCCCACGGGGTGAGGATGACGGTCTTCGAGGTTCGCAGGGCTGAGCGCTGAGCGAGGAAAGTGTCGTGTCGTGGGTCTCATGCTGTGCAACAGGCACAACGAGTACTTGCCTAATTGGTGTGCTCTAAGTTTGCAACCACACCACACTTGTCCATCGACAAGGATATCACCGTCGACACTCAACAGACCCGCCGAACGCCGAATCCGACGTTCAAGTCCTCAAGTTCGAGCAACGCACCACGGAGGTCAGACTCGGAGGCACTGGAGATCCAGGACTCGGAGGGCGTCGAAAAAGATGGAAAGTGGCGAGATCATCACGGCCCCGCCAAGGCTGTCAGGAAATGGTGGTCCATGATGAGTGAGTCTCGCGATGCTACGTGAGCCCATCAAGCGTGCGCAATGATTCTGCGATGCCCGGTTCATCTCGCTTCCCGATGGAGGTCGGACTTGCCAGCTGAATATCCGATCACTACTAACGTCAGTCTATCTAGGATAGATATACACTACCAGTCTATTTAACAAGCATATGAGCAGCATATTGCAAGGGTGTTGGGGATTGGGGCCTCTGCGCGCCTCTACTGGGATTATTTTTTTACTTGCTGCTCGGGGCAGAATCTTATATGGTATGTACCAACAGCCAAACTGACCATACACTGACTGCCACACAGATGGAAGTCGAGACGACGCAGCCCCGCAGTCAGCGGACGCGGCGATAAGAACAACGGGACGCGGTAGCCTCTCCAACCCATCTTTTCCCACCAACGGACGCGATTACCTGCGCGATCAAGTCCTGGGTTGCTCGTTGCGGGTTCCCACCCTGTCTGTCTCTTCGGGACTTTCTTGGACGACTGGACTCTCGAGGTCCTCGTCGTCGCTGACGCTACCACGGTTATCCTCGTCGATCTCGCCGGCGATAAGAACAACCGGACGCGGTAGCCCCTCCAACCCATCTTTACCCACCAACGGACGCGGTCACCTGCGCGATCAAGTATTGAGTCACTCGTTGCGGGTTCCCACCCTGTCTGTATCTTCCAGACTTTCTTGGACGACTGGACTCTCGAGGTCCTTGTCGTCGCTGACGCCACCGCGGTGATCCTCGTCGATTTCGCCGGCGATAAGAACAACCGGACGCGGTAGCCCCTCCAACCCATCTTTACCCACCAACGGACGCGGTCACCTGCGCGATCAAGTATTGAGTCGCTCGTTGCGGGTTCCCACCCTGTCTGTATCTTCTGGACTTTCTTGGACGACTGGACTCTCGAGGTCCTCGTCGTCGCTGACGCCACCACGGTGATTCTCGTCAATTTCACTGGCGATAAGAACAACGGGACGCGGTAGCCTCTCCAACCCGTCTTTGCCCACCAACGGATGCAATTACGTGCGCGATCAAGTCTTGGGTCGCTCGTGCAGCCCCGCAGTCAGCGGTCGCCGCCGGTCAAAGGTCGCACCCACCAGTGTAAGGATAGAAACCCACCTCCACAAGAGCGAAGTCAAGACCAATTCACGGTGGAATGAGATGTCATCATCTATTCCCGTTTTCCCGCCGATGTCGAGAGTTCAAAGGGTCAGGTCCGTCAATTTCTTGCTCTTGTAGGCTTTCTCATTAGTGAACGTTGGATAGGTGGTCCAAGTCGAAGTGGAGGGTCAATTAGGAGCCGACAGCCAAGTTACTGGACGAATCTGGGACGTCAATGGACGGAACGCCCGCCTTATACCTCTCGTCGACGTGGCAGGCAACGGCGGGAAAGTAGATGTCGTCTATATGACAATGGCCGCCTTGAACGAAGGCCACGCTGTTCTACGAACCCTCGTCGAGCGCAACGAAGGCCGCCCTGTCTGCTTCTTCGAGACTTTCTTGGATGATGGACTCTCGAAGTCCTTCTCGTCGCTGACGCCACCACGGTGATCCTCGTCGATTTCGCCGGCGATAAGAACAACGGGACGCGGTAGCCCCTCCAACCCATCTTTTCCCACCAAGGGATGCGATTACCTGCGCGATTAAGTCTTGGGT
>JBBPOT010000072.1:0-23681 GCA_038091595.1 Leccinum subatratum | reverse complement strand
GCATGGGTTGATATAAAAACATGAAATTATCAGATAAAATATGATAATATAGGATATACTTGAAAATATGTTCTATTTTGGGGAATTCTCAGCCGGAGGTTTTTCCTGATGCAGCACAAGGAATCCGAGAGACTGTTGGAAAATCACAATCACATCATTAGCTTGTTTACCGACCATCTTAATATGGAGTGGCCTGCCGATGATGCGGCCACAGAGCAGGAACTGATCGGCACTGACTGTTTCGGAGCGGAGCTCGGTAAGGTGGTTGTACTCAGGTCGAAGCACGTGTTGGAGGCTGTAGCAGAAGAGGAGCATAAGAGGAAAAGGCGCAAGGTTCAGAAGACTCATAGAGCATCCGGGCAGGCGTCTGATAATAACCCTGATCCCGTGTCAACCGATCAGGGTGACGAGACTGACTCAGAGTCGAATCATTCGGCAGCCGACTTGTTCGGAAGCAGTCTGACCTCCCTGCCCAGTTCTCCGTCATTCTACAGCTAGTCCTTAACGATGAAGTCTTCATGTAGAATTGCCGTCTGTCGTTTACCGTTTACGTGTGATCTTACGCATTGAGGAGTCTGACTCAGGAAAGTTTGACGGCCTAAAACCTCGAGGTCAATGACCAAGTCATGGTCCAGGTACATACGTACTTGAAGCTTGAGCTTGAGCCCCACTGTTAAACAGTTAAGTAAACATTCAATTGAGTTCGAAGTGATTCGTTCCATTTCCCGTCTACTACTAAGTGACTCCGAATCGGAGAGATCTATTACGCTCTCTCGAATAGTATGTAGCATACAACAACCGCGACTTGTACTGCGGACCGTGCTTGCTACGTCGAAGGAGACTATTCCAACATTTGGACATATGTGCTAGTTCTATCGCTGAGATCGCGAGATCCTTAGACTCATCCGCGGCGGTTAGCTCAGTGTTGACGAGAGGGATTCAAATATTCACCGACGGCAAAACCCGTTCTTTACCGTGACATACGTAACGTTACTGGCACCTGCGGCCCCATCATATCTTGATTGCTTCTCGTTACCAGCCGCTGAACGTTGTGGCCACTCAGGCTGGCAGGCTTCCGACTTCGCGCTGACGCGACAAACAAATTGATCATCGTTCTTTCGGAGCTCCGAAAATTCTATGCCACCTACTGAGTGTCCTTCGCGTCGCAAGACAGGGCGCGGAAGTTCTTAAGTACAATAATTTCAAGGTGGTATCCAATTTCAAGAAGCTTGACGCGTGACGCGTGACGCTCTTCACGTTCGTGACGCACATCGGAATCGCAAAACGCGTCGTGATCTGCCACCACTGGTCGCCACGGATCAGACGAACGCTGAGGCTGAAAGCGCGGTTAAGCCTCTTTCATCTTCGCGCACAGGCGCAAAACGTCAAAGGGACGCACCAGTGTCAGGCAGACGCGGACAAGGGGGAGCAAGGCCTCCGCACGGACGGAGTTGCGTGAGGTACCTGAGACAGAAGAGGAAGGAGAAGACGTGGAGAAGGGGAGGATGCGAGGTATGTAAGTACTTTCAAGGGAATAATTTACATAGGTCTCTTGACGACAAAGAACATCAGGACGGAGAACAGGCAACGCGGAGAATTCTGAGCGAGGGAAGTTCTCGCCAGACCGTCAAGACTCAAGGAAGAGCAGTAGGAAAATGGAAGCTCTCCCTGCATCCAAGACACGACACTCTTTGATCAAGCCTCCGTAAGACACTACGAACCAACAGCAAGCTACCATGGACGAAGACAAGCTGGATAATCGGGCTTGATCAGGAATACAAGGTCCCCCGCGTCGTCGAAAGTGAGAAGACGCAAACATCCTCGACTCATTCTCGACCTTGCCTCACTTGCCCGGCCCCTGCCCTCCCTCGCCCTCCTTCGTCCCTCTGCACACTCGCGTAGATATCTTGAATTGGCCCAACTTCACGCGCTCAACGTACACTGTGATCGATCACAAGAACTTGAACAGGCCGCTCAGCCTTGAAAGGACAGGTCCGTCGCCGTCTCGCTCGATCTCCACGCTTCCTAACCATGTCCAAGTCTCTACTCCATCTCCATCTCCGTCGCTCTACAAGCACTCACTGTCATATCCATGGGTAACATCGCGGACAGTCGTAAGTCAACCCTTGTCTTGTTCGTTTGCATCTTGACCATGACCGACTGCCAGCGACCGCCCGCAAGCCCTTACTCCTCGCGTTCGCAGGCGCCTCCGCCGCCATCCTCTTTCTCTTCCTTTCTTCTTCGTCCCCCCTCTAGATCCTCTCTTCCCTCTTCGCGATGTGCGCCAACGTCGGGTTCGGCGCCTCCGCCGTCGCCATGAACGCCTATCTCCCCTCACTCGCGCGCAAGTCTCCCGAGGTGATTCAAACACAAAGGCTCTCTCTACAGATCCAGACTTGACTCCGTCTCTCACGCGACTGGACGACCTTGGAAGCCCGGCTCACGAGGCATATGTGTCCGCCCTCTCCCGCGCGACGTCGCGCATCTCGTCGCACGGCATTGCTTCGGGCTACGTCGCGGGCATCCTAATGCTCCTCCTCGCCCTCGTGCCCGTCACACAGCTCCACGGGTCCACGTTCTCGCTCCGGCTGGCGATCGGGCTCAGCGGAGCGTGGTGGCTGTTGTCTTCGATACCTCGCTGCCATATGGCTTCCCACCGCGTCATCGTCGTCGTGTGTGGCGGACGAGGAGAGCGAGCACCTCAAGCGTCCGTTGCGAATAAGGCAACAAGTCGTAGCGGCCTGGAAACGGCTCGGGGTGATGTTGCGCTGGTTAGAGGTGAAGCGGCTACAGCACACGTTTCGATGCCTCGCCGCGTGGTTCATCATCTCTGACGGTACGTCTCCTCCTGTCCTCTTTATCCTATCTTCGTCCTCACCCGACCCGCGCACGCTTACAGGTTTCATAACCACCAGCTCGGTAGCCATCCTCTTTCGACGCTGCACATGGATGGATTCGTCCTCGCTCATCCTTATCGGCGCGGCCACCCCCGCGTGCGGGATCCTCGGCTCGCTCGCGTTCCCCACCTTACAGCGCCGGTTCTGATGGACGAACCTCGGCGTGCTCGTCCGGCTCGTGCTCGTCGTGTCCCTCGTGCCCGCGTACGGATATCTCGGGTTCCTGCCACCATCATATGCAGTTTCTCGAACGTGCTACTAATCTGGAGGTCTGGAGGTACGTGACGCGTTCCGAAAGACTTGGTCTTTGGTTGACTGAACAGGACCGTGCAGTTCAAGCACCACCAACTTTGATCAAGCAAGGACGATGATGCCTGGATCGAGTCTAACCTCCGTCTGCACCCGGCGTCAACTATCGCAGAGATCATTCGTTCACAGTGCAACGATGGAAGTCGATCCACCGCTCGCCCGGTGCCCGAGGAACAAAGCGTACGCGAGCAGTGAGTAACCCGCACCCGCTCATACCCTGTCGCATCTCATGTTCTACCAAAGAACAATTCTATTGTTGAGCCAAACGTCCCTATCCCGGTCCTGGACGAGCGTGAGCCCGAGCGGGGTGAAGGCGGCTCCTGAGAAGAAAAAAAAGAGAGCGTAAGTGTACCGAGAAAAAGGCAAAGGTAAGGTTCACGGTGACGAGGACGACGTCGTTCTTCCTCGTGCAAAGGCATGAACGACGAGGATGGCGAGAACGGCGACCAAGACGTGCACATAATACGACGAAGGCAGCAACACTCTGAGTATCTTGAGAACCATCTTATTAGACCCCGACGGCACCACCATGTCGCTCAAAGTTCCAAAGTCCAGCTCTTCAAGGAAGGCCCCAATTGACTTAACAGAATTGACCGCTCTCGTCGTAGCACCTCCAAGGACTCGAGGACGCTGTCTTGCGCAACATCCAGGCCGTCTCAGAGTTATCAGATCTCGTACGCAGAGTTTCGGTCCCAACGGTGCGCAGAAACTCGTCTCTTTTCTCGCTACACTCATTCGCGATGCCAAGTCGTAATAAGCTGGTGATCAATCACCTCGGTCGATTGTTCGTCACGTCCGATGCTGCTACCATCATCAAAGAAGTCGAGGTCGTACATCCAGCTGCAAAGTTGCTCGTCATGGCATCGCAGGCTCAGGAATCCGAGGTAACCTCGACCCGGCTGCACCAGCTCACAGTTCTACTAACCACGTCCCTCTAGATGGGCGACGCCACCAACGCCATCATCACCTTTGCCGGCGAGCTGCTCAAAAAGGCAGAACACCTCCTCCTCATGGGTCTACATCCGAGCGAGGTCAGTCCCAGTCGTGCTTGTCCGTCTAAAGGCCAAGTATGAACAATGGCGTTGGATACGATGAAGATGAAACATAACCGGCCCAGGGTTGTCTACCGTTGTCTACGCCATTCGTAGATCGCGATTTTTTTAAGATATGCGCAATCACTCCATCTACGCTTGTGCTGTCCACCATCCATAACTTCGTTTGCATCGTTGTCTTGACACTCGCATTCAAGTTCGACTCTCCTCCTTTCACGGTCCTGATTGTCAGCCGGTATCATCCATAATGCTGTCCGTCGATCGTGTTTTGCCCTCGATGACACCGGATGTATGACATCTGACGGAAATCTTCTTGTACTATGCGATCGCTTGTGGCCTTTACTTGGCCGTCTCGAGGCGCGGGAATATTCTGGTCGCGTCTTTCTTCTCGTAGACTGTATTTCGCTCTTCGAGTCGTCTCCATCATGTTCACGTTGGAGATCTCCTATCACAAGGTTCGGAGTCTACCTCGCGCGGGGGGAGGGGGAGATTTAGCCTCCAGGCGTCAACGATCTCCACAACATTGTCTACGTTCAAGTTGGTTGCCATCATCCCGCAGGTACGTATCTTCTTGTTATTGGAATATTTCTCCGTCGTTCTCATGGTCGCGTTCTGCATCGCTCAACGTGTGTCTTCTATTATCACTACTACCTACAGCCACTGGGGCTTCACCCAGATTGAACCAGTTTCGAGTAGTTGGATTGTTATCGTTTGGGTTTGAGTTTGGGTAAGTGTCCCGGCATCATTTCTGTCAATCACTCATTGTATTCGAGGACGTTATCTGGTGCTTGCCCTTGGACTGGATCATTGCTGCGAAGGCGTCGGACCACAGCCACTAAGAAATGCGCGAGCGCCACGATCGCAGGTTCCTGGAGGCTGCAGCTAAGCCTTCCGTGGGCCCGGGTGGTATCCCCATTATTCATACACGGTCCCTCGCCGCTTCGATTCACGAATCCATGTACTTGAAAGGTAGTTCCTTGAGGCAAGCGAGACGAAAGGAGGGCAGTTTCGCTAATGATGACTCGCAACAAGGACCGGTCGAAATGGAACATATGTGCTGAATTCTCCCTTGCCAAAGCACTCCAATCAAGAAAGGAGCATATCAACGGCAGCAGGTAAAGGTGTATCCCTGTGTTCTTTGCCCTTGTCCCCATCCGCACTCACCTTCTCAGTGCTATATGACGACCTCGGACAAGAGGCCTGCCCAACCAGCTCGGGCAGCTCCATATCTCTTCCACGGATCCACTCTCAATGCCCGTCGTCTACTCCCAATAATACCCATCAGTCCAAGAATTCGGAGTCGCAGAAGAAAAGGGAGAGCCGATACGTAGAGTAAATCATCTCCTATAACTTCAAAGGCACTGGCTCTCGTAGGTAGGCACGGCACCCGTCATGCGTGTCCCCTTAGATATTATTTACCCCGTGAGGCTGTAATAACGACAAGGATGCGGTATCGATAGCGAAGGGATCACGTCTATTGGGTCCCACACTGTGAGGAGACAGATCGTCGGACAGAGAAAGGAAAGCTACAGGTGAGGGAAGGCGAGGCGAACGAGGTCTGGTTCGGCGTTGGTACGTATTTGCCTCGACATCATCGTTTTCTGGGACAAAAAAAGGCAAGCTGGTAGTCATAAACGATACAACCGTGTCTAGCTAGACGCTGCTAGAGTGCTGGTTGGCCAAAGCTGTGGGCTCTTGAACCTGCTTCCTATTGGTCTCAAATCATTCAGCTAACAAGTACTAGAAGTCTCGACTGTGACTCTGAGACGGATGCGACAATGATTTGATTCGCGGACCCGTCGCATTCAACCGGATTGTGTCCGCTGACTCGGACGTTGCGGCGGCGTAGGTCAAGTCCCCCACGATCGGGCCGCAGATACGCAAATGTATTTACCTCGTATCTTGTTACACACATAGTATAATGGTCCCTGACGAGTAGCAACACAATTGTACAAACCACGAGGAATCGGAATCGTGATGGAAAGGCTGTAAGTTTCGCAGTGTATACACGATCAAACGAATTCTCCCAGTCGCAGAGGGTTGAACGTTGAACTAGTACGAGTACCATCATGATAATCTGCACTCACCGGAGAATCCCGGATTCTGACGCGTTGTGACGAGGCACCCGATTAGGCAAATATAATCATTCTACCACACACTTACTTTCCACGCCGCGTTCCGACTCGGAGCAAGCTCTGGCTCGCCATCTTCCGTGTGCTCGTTGTATCCAACTTGTCAGGTTCCATTCAGTGTAAGTACTCAAATCACCGCTTACTCTTGGGGAGAACCTAACTCATTTTGATCCATTCAGCAGCTTTAGTACTTATCACAAGACACTCGTCACAACTCCACCCACGGTGACGCAAATGACGACCATGGGTATGGCGTGACGTTCGAGTCAACATACCGACAATGCAAGGACAGCAGCGTCGTCACCCTTGAAACGGGTGTAATCCCTTTTCCTCTGGTTTACCGAGCTTTCACCCCGCCTCATCACACGCTCTAGCCTGCATTTAACATGCTATTAGTCCGCCGGTGACGTGACTTCGCAGAAACAACGATACAGTGCCGAGGATGCGATCGCACAGCGAGAGGACGCGGGGGTGGTTTCTGGCGAATCGGCGACGAGAGAAGAGCCCGGCTGGGGGAGACAGGTGGAGTCCATGAAGATGCTCGGTAGAATCGCTGCCGCGCGAGCATGTCGCATTGTGCGTGTGCCTTCAAATTACAAACGCCCTCAGTCACTGCAGGATCTCAAGTTGGACGGAGTGCTCGTCTTGGCACGATTATTAGCACCGCCAGTACGCCTCGCAGCGCCTCCACCAGGACGACTATTGCAACTGCATCTACAGCACCTACTTGCTCTGGTCCGCTAGCCATCCCTCCGAGCACACCTCTCCGTCCTCGTCCTCGTCCTCGTCCTCTCTTTCCCGTATCCCCTCCAATTTTCGTCGTGACAACGCCGAAAGTCACCGCCTTTGATCTCAAGTTGGACGGAGGTGTTCGTTTGAGCACGACTATCAGCACCACCGGTATGCCTCGCAGCGCCTCCACCAGGACGCCATCCTCCGAGCTCACCTCACCGTCCTCGTCCTCTGATTCCCCGTATCCCCTCCAATTTTCGTCGTAACAACGCCCAAAGTCGCCGCCTTTGATCTCAAGTTGGACGGAGGTGTTCGTTTGAGCACGACTATCAGCACCGCCGGTATGCCTCGCAGCGCCTCCACCAGGACGCCATCGTCCGAGCTCACCTCTCCGTCTCATTCCCGTATCCCCTCCAATCTTCGTCGTGACAACGCCCAAAGTCAACGCCTATGATTTCAAGTTGGACGGAGGTGTTCGTTTTAGCACGACTATCAGCACCGCCGGTATGCCTCGCGCGCGCGTCTCCCGCTACCACCGTGTCTGAGCAGTAGCGCCTCTCCCCCATCGACATCCTCCTCCAAAGATTCGATCGCGTCGTTTCCCTCAACATCCTCGTCTACTACTCCCACCTCCGTGACTTCCGCATCATCGGTCTCATCCTCCCCGCCACTGCCTTCGTCGTCGCCTCCACACCCTGCGCATGCCACGCTCTCCCGCCTTTCTTCAAGCCTGGTGTCACTATTGCCCTCGGGACGGCCACGGTCTACGGGGCCCCTGACGACGTCCGTGCCAAGCACCTTTTCGCTTTTTTCGACGCCCTCAACGCTGACACACGGTTCACCGTTCTCCGCGACGCTGTACGTCCCGCCTAGCGGCGCGCCGGGGTTTGCGGGAGACCGTGCTTGGGACGGTGGGTTCTCTGACGAGCTCGCGGAGGAGGAGAAACGCGGGCAGGTCGATCCTGTCGGGTTGGGTATCGGGGCGGATTAACACATTCGGGCGAGATGCCCCAGGGCGGGTTGCTCGTCATCCGGGACGCGAGCGACGGGGTGTTCGGGGCGTGGCTGAGCGAAGGGATCAGGCTCGAAAAGGGGGGAGGTTATTACGGGGCCTGGTGATTCGTGCGTGTTTTCTCTGTTATTATTGACCCGTGTGTTTGACGGGAATACACAGGTTTCTGTGGCGGTATCGTGCGCCGGTGGACGGGGAGCGGCAGGTTGAAGGTGTATTGGTGCCTCGCAGCGCCTCCACCAGGACGCCATCTTGAACTCGCCTCACCGTCGTCCTCTCATTCCCAGATCCCCTTCAATTTTCGTCGTAACAACGCCCAAAGTCACCGCCTTTGATCTCAGGTTGGACGGAGGTGTTCGTTTTAGCACGACTATCAGCACCACCGGTATGCCTCGCAGCACCTCCACCAGGACGCCATCCTCCGCGCTCACCGGCACCTCTCCGTCCTCGTCCTCTCGTTTGTCGTAACGACGCCCAAAGTCGCCGCCTTTGATCTCAAGTTGGACGGAGGTGTTTGTTTTAGCACGACTATCAGCACCGCCGGTATACCTCGCAGCGCCTCCACCAGGACGCCATCCTCCGAGCTCACCTCACCATCCTCGTCCTCTCATTTGTCGTAACAACGCCCAAAGTAACCGCCTTTAACATCGTCATCGATCACAGCCCTCCTCTCGACGACGACGCTCAACATATCCGAATGCTTTCTCTTCGCGAGAGCTTCGGAGGCTCTCTGACGGCCCTGCTTGCTACCCTCGCCGAGGTCGAGACACTCTAGGACAAAGCCTTGCCTCTTCCACCAGACCAAGAAGACGACCTCAGCATCGACTACAACGACGACATAGAAGAAGAAGACTATGATCCGGATCAATTCCAGCCCTCCTCTATGGACAGCCTCACCCTTGACGTTCCGATTAGCTCTGCCCCACGGGGTCAACTACACCCAATCAACCGAACCGTCATACCATAGAGAGTCCATTCCCTGCGCGAGCTCTCTCTTCAGAACGCGCATACGCATCAGATCTAGCATTGGTCCAATACACATTCTACTCGCTCTTGCCGGGCTTTTACGACCGTCAAGCACTGATCTTAGATGTGATTAGCATTGCAGGGCAGCCGGCTCCTCTCAACAAAAAACCTCAGCACCTTTCTCGCCCGGTTCCGACTCGGGTTCATCATCACTGACAGTATCCACCGCTTCCGACTCTTCTACAGCTTCTTTACAGCTTGCACCGCTCCGATGACCCGTAACGACGTACGCATCATATTTGGGTATATCGGTAATTCGGCAATGTTCTCAGATCACTTTGTCGACCGCTTGGAGGAAGCCCTCCGAGTCGGTGGCAAGTTGGAATATTGTTCCTTGAGATCGTGAGTATGCATGTTCTCCGTCTCTGCACCGCTGATTTACACATCGTCCGCTTTTGTGCCCAGATCCCAGCCCTCGAACCCCCTAATAAGACAAAAATTACTCGTCACCCGACCGATGCTCTCGGCCAGTACCTGTCTCACACGGACGTTCGCATCTTCGCCGACTCGTAACTGGGATCTTCCGTCTCAACCGGTACGTGTACAGCGGCTTCTCAAGTATTCGCTGCTTCTCGGTGCTATTATAGACGCCACTCCCTACCCACACGGTGACCGTCCGGCACTCGTAAAAGTTCACGAACGCCAGAAGCGTCAACGAGGACCGTCGGCGTTGGGAAGTCGTGCGCAAGGTTCTCGGAAGTGCTCCCCTACCTATTTCCGATGGGACGGGCAGATCAAAGCAAGGCAATGCTGCTGTCAACGCTGGCGTGGGTGCTGGCGACTCACAATGCGCCACGCCTTGATCGCGCTGTTGGAAATGGGGCATCACTTTTGGCATACTGGGTGGGGCTCACTCCTTCGCCGGTCGTGTTGGACGAGTCTTATGCCGGCAAGGAGCCGGATTCCGAGGGACGATCGGAAGCATATGATGCCGGCCAGCCTTCCGAGTCTCTGCAGACGGACGAGGATGAGCTGGCGGCGATGGTAGCAAACTAAGCCGTTGTACTCTCTTTCACATGGCTTGTGGGCGTCTTGCTCCTCGTCGAGTTCTTTGTTGTACGCACGCACGTTCATTCACGACTCACTTGTTTTTGTTCTTTATTACTATTGTATACACGATCCCCCCAATAAAGTTCCCTGTATGCCTAGCCGAGTCACATGACTTTACATTTGTTTGGCTTCTTTCAGCAGAACGTCAAAAAGCCGGGTTTAAAACATAAGTACTACCAGTGCCATCCTCTCTGTATCTTCTCGTTTTCTCAGTATCTACCGGTTTTCCGGATGATCACTTCGCATGGCCAGAAGAGAAAGCACTCTTTTGGCGCTGAGGATCCTCACGATGGAGAACCGAGGCGCAGCAACCGCACGAACATGGGCAAGAACGGACGCACGGTGCAACTAGAGAAAGTCGGTGTCAGGCTCGGGGAGAATGCCGGCCGGAAGCTCCAAGCAGTTCCCGACGATGCACCAGTCAATCCGATGGCACCGGTGGCGATATCAAGCAGGGAAAAGAGGACACGGATGAGGGCTCCCGAGGTAAGTCTATATTTTTAATATACATCTGGGCGAAATTCCTATAATCTACAGGATGGATCGGGCGAGAAGGGTACCGGCACGAGTGTTGATAGGCCAGTCCCGTCATTCCGTCTTGCGGGAGAAGGAGAACGTTTCGGATTTCGTAACGCTCAGCGCAAATCATCTCCGCCCAATGATGATAGCGGAGAAGAGGAACATCGTAGAAGGTCTGGTGACGACGACCGGGCAATGGTCAATTTTGATGGTGGTTCCAACAGGGATGAATACCGTCCAGATTCCCCTCGTCGCTCAGAGGATGCTGAGGATAATGGTGATGAATCAGAGCCCCTCTATTTCCCCCGCAGTACACCTCCAGCGGACGAGAGCACGAAGAAAGGTAGACGCTCGTTGTCACAACCCTTGCTGTATTGATTTCAAACAGGCGGGCATGCGAAACGATCCAATGTCAACGTATCTGAATGCGACAATCATCCGGATGATTCTTACCCTCAGCGAGCTCACGGTATGCATCCGAGGAACTCTACGGTCCATGTATTCTAACCGGATTCAGGCAGAGACATTGCTCGTAATGGCAAAGGGTCCAAATCCTCTCAATGTCGGGATCACAGACGCGAAAATCGTGACGGAGTTGACGACGTCCACCGTTCTCGCAGGGACACGACCAAAGGTAAGTCTCACGACTAGGTTCCCGTGAGTGCGAAGGAGATGATGACGAGGTTTTACCTACATAAGGTAAATCCAAGGTGACTGCACCACCTTCCAAGGGTCGCGGAAGCAAGCGGCCTCGCCCAGTCGAATCAGATGACGAGCCACATGACGTGCTCCAGCGTCATCAGTCTAAGAACGGTCGTGCACGGCCACCTTCCACTGGACACCCAGGGCAGGTTCGGTCCAATTCCACGGGATCCCGACATTCGTCATCACCGGAGGACGACAGCAAGATCGGCAACCGACTAGTCTTGTCAGACGATCCAACATGCCTCAACTATTATCCCCCACTGACCAAAGCTTTCCTTCGTCGTTGCAAATTATTGGTGCGTGCTCACTACGCGATCCGCAACCCATTTATTACTCTCGAAACTGCAATCCAAGGCATTGGGTTGGAGATTCTTGCCGAAGTCAATGTCGAGTACACACAGAAGCGTCTCCCACTTGAAGACAACCAGTATCCAGAGTACAGGCATCCGATGGCTCGTTTGGTGAGTAAGTGCTTGTTTGATGCGTAAGCAGACTGATACATACTCTACCTTAGCTTTACAACGAAAATGGTAATTTTCGTAGTGAATTGAAAGGAGTTGTTATCGCTGCGGTGCGTCAGCACTACAAAGAACTGCAGATTCCCGAAGGCTCGAGGTGGACTGCTAAGCAGGGCATTGAGTACGTCAAGAGATCTGCCTCGCGGGTCCTGCAAAACGGTAACTGGTTGCGAGGGCCGCCGGGCAGGGATGTGAGTTGATTATTGTCCACCTAACTTTTATTTAATGATCAAATAGGGCAAAGTTCAAAACTTCTCGCATGACGCCATCAAGCACGCGTGTCTTGCTCTTTATTACAAATCATCGAGTCGTACGTCGTTGAAGAACTGCAAGGAATTTTCTACAATGGTTCCTCCTTCTGCGGTTGCATTGGTTGTTGCTGCGGTGGATTCTATTTGTTCTGTATCTGCTTTCTGTGACTGACACTGTGATTAGATCAAACTAGTACTTGTCGCGTATCAAAATCACGGCCAACCGAAGGTTCCGACGATCAATGAAGATACTTGTGGTCGTGCTTTACACAATGCAAAGAAGGCAGTACAGGAGGTCCTCGAGCATGCTGAACATGCAAAGTATTTCAAGTCCATGCTGCAAGACTGGGTGCAGCAGGAAAGGTCAGTCGTGTTGTGTAGTATTGTTCAATTACTGATTATACTATGCTCAGAGTTGGCCAGTTGGTTGATTACTCTGGCGAGAGTGATTCGGATTTTGGACTCGTTTTTTAGTAATTACGTCTGGCTTCCATGTCTTTGCTTGCTATATACTACATATCATGTACCGTGCATTTGCAATCTCCTCAATGATAGTTGACTTGTCTTCCATCTATACTGTTGAGGCTTTACTTCATGTTGATTATGATCTGTGATAGTAATCACACAGTCGTAATCTGATAATTACTCAGTCTTGAACCAGTCCTGTACTAGTGATTGAATAGTCCAAAACCAATCTTGGACTAGCCCTGCACCAATGATCAGCTAGTCCCAAACTAATCTTGGAACAAAGATCATCTAGCCCTAAACTAATCCTGCATGAATCATTACCCAGCTCTGAAATAGATTCTGTGTGAAAGTGTCTCAAAACTAGTGCAGAATAGTAATGATGTTTGATAGGCCATACACAGAAGGCCACACAGACTATGGAAAGATCATACACAGGTCATGCACAGACTATGCACAGACCATGCACAGACTACACACAAACCATGCACAGACTATCAATAGATCATGCACAAACTTTGGCCAGGACATCTGTAGCAATATGTACTCCTGCATAGTCCTCTCTAGAGGAGGACATATCTGGATGGGCTGTAAAGACTGGAGTGTCTGGAGAGCCCTGGACAGAACTGTACAATACATGAAAAGTTTGCTGATGGACCTAGGTAGAAAGGATCGGTCGTGTTAGCGAGTGGCCTAGAACCTGACAATTTGGGACTCACCTGAATGAAGAAGCCATCGGAAATGATTGGATATTATTCTGTGGGAGGGGACAACAAAACGACAAGAGGGAGGGATGGATTCAAAGAGGAGACCGTCCGCACAGGAACCACTGTGAAGTTTTTGCCTCATGTTAGCACGTTGCACATATGCTGTTTCCACGGAAAGCAAAGTTGAAACTAAATGCGGTGTGACCGTGACGCTGATATGTCTTGTGCGCCGCGTACATAATAAATCGTATTTCAATGTAACTCAAGGAGCAGCGTGATGATCACGCCGCCTAGTCTCGGTTCCATCCGTTCGGAGACAGCTGAGTAACAGCTGGGTTTCAATTTGCGTTGCAGAAACCTTGGCAAACCCCCGTCCATCACACGTCACGGAGTGTCACAGGCACAACACACCTGATTAGGTAGCGCTGTAACAGTTACACCTTTCTCTATGTAAGTAGGTATATATGTCATCTATGTCATAGTAGTAATCAGAGTTTGATTTTAGGATGAAAATTTAGTTCACGTTACCGTAAGGGTTATGGGGCCGTGCCGAACAAAGCTCTGGCCCGAAATCGGGCTGGCAGCGCTCACTGGCATCGATGCCATCGAATGTACGGGTTCGGGGAAAGCCCACTGGGCCCATATAATTGATATATCCATCCAAGTGTAAGCTTCAGCTTCAATCTCGGAGAGATGTCAAGTATGTATTGCAAGGACATGGATTCCATCCCGATCTAACCTAGTGATGAGAGTTTCAACCACGACCGCATCCAGGATCTAGTGTGAATGGGAGTGAATGAGCTACATACATGCCACACTTCCAATCGTCCTGCATGACTTGATCGAACGAGACAGGGGCCCAATTGCGACAGAAGTTTAATAGTTAGCTGGCATTGACAGGACTCAGTGACTGAGTCCTGGACCTGGTCCCCGACTCTGTTAAGAGGAGGGTTTCTGTCAGCTGCAAACGTCCGGCCACCTGCGAAAAATTGTTGCAGGAAATAATTACGTAACATTACGTAACATAGAAAAAGTTGCGTAACGAACGTGCGAAACGTCGTCGGAGGTGGAAAACATAGTCACAAACCGAGTCCGGGACTTGGCGTGTCAGCGCCGTTACGGATACATGCGTTCTACATATTCGTAAATGGGGTGATGCAAAATTGCGCTGACTGTTGGTGAGTCAACGTTTCAACAATGACGAGAGATGTAATTGATTGCCCCACGGGTGAACGTTTGAATAATGCACACAAACTTGTGACTTTGCATAGACTTATATGTCAGTTGCCGATCCGGGTAGAACGTCTTGACGCGGTGATCGATGTGATCATTCACGCCTTATAAATAATAAACTGATTATGGTTTATACCAGGTCCTTTTACTGCTATAACCTCATTTTACATAAATTGAACGCACAACTTGGAGAGCGTTTTCTTGCCTGGCTTTCCAGCTTGCAGACCGATCATCGCAGCTTGAGGGGCCCCGGTGAGGCTGCTGTTGTATTTTGGACAGAGGTCTCTCCATTCCTCTAACCCTAAATCAGAACCCAGTTATGGTGATACAAAAAAACACATGACTTGCCGTTGACAGGATCGCTCTGCGCAGTTCCGTGTATTCTCTGAAAAAACAATCGCCATACCCCTAAAGAAATTAACGATCGGCTATGACAGCTCAAAACGACCGTGTTTACCTCAAGAGATGCCAGTCGATGTGACTAACGAAATTGAAACACAGAAAGTCAGAATTCGTTCGTCGACTGGAGAAGGTCAAAATCATACCAATGAAGGAACCAAGGCCCCGTGTTGTCAGTTACGAACCGCACGGTGACGTTGTCAGTGACAAACCCAATGTTAAACGTGTCGCGGCAGACAGGGTTGACGTAGTTGTATTCTGTTGACCCGGGACTCCTCTGGGGTGGTGGGATAAGTCGGTGAGGAATTACCATTGATACAAACGACTTACCCCATGCAAGTGGAAAGGATGCTAAAACAATAACGTCTTCAGCGGCCAAGGACAGACACAACGCATGAGAAAGCGCATACCGGCGTGGTGAGAAACTCTGTCGGGAAGGTTAACTCGATGACTTTGTTGGCGGTAGAGTGTACACCGAGCCTTGGTTGGCCAAGGCTGCGATCCCGCTCGCTCCGCTTAGAATCTGCAAGAGGGTCGGCGTGTCTGGGTGTGTATAACTGACGCCGTTCAGGGTAATCGCGAGAGTGGTATTGCTGGTAACCCCGAGGATGTTGATCGCATTGTCAGCCCCTCCAGCGAATGGCAGGCCAGGTATCGTAGGGTCGCCGCGAGCGCGCAGCTCGGTCTCGTCTAGTATGATTCCGGCAGACAACGTCCTGTTCACCGGCGCCTCCTCCGGCGCGCCAGCGCACCTGAGG
Source organism: Leccinum subatratum (assembly GCA_038091595.1). Taxonomy (NCBI): domain Eukaryota; kingdom Fungi; phylum Basidiomycota; class Agaricomycetes; order Boletales; family Boletaceae; genus Leccinum; species Leccinum subatratum. Next base: position 7,916 of record JBBPOT010000072.1, on the reverse strand, counting down.
ATAGCCGAATTCAGGCCGTTTGTAAAGTTGTACGGGTAGCTTGCCGGCAGCGTATCCAGTATTTATTCCCGGCTGGTTCGCGTACAGAACGAACGAGTACCGCTGCCCGGGATAAATCTCTATCGTATCGATCACATGAGGGAGCACCGCTTGTCCGACGGCCTCAATGACAGTCAATGGAAAAGATGACGTGTGGCTTGCATGTCATGTTGATCAACCAGATGCGATACCGCTTGCCACACTCTAAGTTGGTGACGGACGAAGTCGTGTTCGGGCCGTCGGGATACCGGTCCATGCCATTGACGAGCATTCCCGCTGGATTGTCCACAGCTGCGACATCATCATGATATGCGAATCAGTGATGCCTGAACTGCGTCAGACAAAGGTGGGGCTGTAAGGGATGTATACTGGCCAGTCGAGGTGTCATTATCGTCGATTCTAGAAAACTTGAAGAAGTCAGGTAATGTTGAATATTAATAAAATAATAACACACGGTTGTCAATGGACCTGGGGGTCATATATAACAATCCCATCAGTACTGAGGATTGTAATAAGAGTGGTACCAGAACGTGCCAGCATGATCGTCCACGTTGAACGGGTAGAGGAACGGATCACCAAAAACGATTCGGATAGGACACTGAGTCACGAACGCGCTTCCGTCACGTTGACAGTGGACTCGGAATATATAATGTTGCGTCGGACAAAAAAGGACATTCTGTGACGTGTGATTCCCCTCGTTCTCACCTCGCTCACCCACGCACCTAGTGCGATGCACTGGCCTCGCTGTTCTAGGATTCCCCCTCGGTCTCGAAAATCGCAGACGTAGCTAACGATGCTGCCATCCACCGCATCTCCTCCACCTACCATCGCTTGGCGTGCGTATCGCCGTCGATTCCCCTCGATCTCACCTCGCTCAGTCACGCACCTAGTACTACGATGCACTGGCCTCGCTGTTAAAGAATTCCGCTCGGTCTCGAAAATCGCAGACCTAGCTAACGACGCTGCCATCCACCGCATCTCCTCCACCTACCATCGCTTGACGTGCGTATTACCCTCGATTCCCCTTGTTCTCACCTTGCTCACCCACGCAGTAGGCCTTGCTTTTCAAGGGTTCCCCTAGGTCTCGAAAATCGCAGACGTAGCTAACGATGCTGCCGTCCACCGCATCTCCTCCCCCTACCATCGCTTGCCGTGCGTATGCCCGTCGATTCCCCTCGATCTCACCTCGCTCACCCACGCACCTAGTGTGATGCACTGGGCTCGCTGTTCAAGAATTCCGCTCGGTCTCGAAAATCGCAGATGTAGCGAACGACGCTGCCATCCACCGCATCTCCTTCACCTACCATCGCTTGACGTGCGTATCGCCCTCGATTCCCCTCGTTCTCACCTCGCTCACCCACCTAGTACGATGCACTGGCCTCGCTGTTCTATGATTCCCCTCGGTCTCGAAAATCGCAGACGTAGAGCTAACGATGCTGCCATCCACCGCATCTCCTCCACCTACCATCGCTTGGCGTGCGTATCGCCGTCGATTCCCCTCGATCTCACCTCGCTCACTCACGCACCTAGTACGATGCACTGGCATAGTTGTTCAATGGGTCCCCTCGGTCCCGAAAATCGCAGACGCAGCTAACGATGCTGCCATCCACCGCATCTCCTCCACCTACCATCGCTTGACGTGCGTATCCCCGTCGATTCCCCCCGATCTGACCTCGCTCACCCACGCAGCAGGCCTCGCTGTTCAAGGATTCCTTTCGGTCTCGAAAATCGCAGACGTAGCTAACGATGCTGCCATCCGCACCCTCATGAGTACCATTCATTGATATTTATCCGCAATAACTCGACTGTATTCCACTAGACTTTGTATGCTGGCACTGTCCGCTTCAATGTCTTGCTTCAAGTTGGGGCAAATAATCCTCCATCCGATGTTAGGCAAAAAGAGATTGAGATTTCAGGAGCGTTCGTGCAGTTTGCTCTCATGCTCTTGCCGTTAAATTCAGGATACTGACATTTGATCTTTTTGCACACCTCCGTCACCCGGGCCAATGGCCTCTCGGAGAAAAGGCCTCAGGTTTGAACCTTTCAGGAAGCCTGATGTCCATCATGAGTTTGTAACACATTGCTGACAGCTTGAAGTACAACAGAACGGGCCCTATGTAACCCGATTGTGTGTGTTGATGGTCTGATTGTATTGTTAATGTGTATGCCAATCTCTAAACCAAAGAAGAGAGTCAGACATACAAGACAAAGGTAAATATGACCTGTCATTGTCATTTTGTTTGCTAACTATGGTCTCGACCGCGCTGCGGACTGCCTGTACTGATCCGTCTAGGTTTTTACTACCTCTTTGAAGGCAGGACCCCCGATCAAGGTCGAACAAAATGATGCAAGGGCGTCTGATCTGGCAGAACAGTATGTCGAAGTCCCGCAATGTTCTACTCAATGCATGAGCAAACTGATCTCATACCCTTTTGTTTTTCTATTGCAGTCTCCAGTTATTTTGATCTGGAGTGACTGTCTAGAGATGGGCTATTTGGTATAATTGAAGCCACCCTTATCTGCCAGGTCATGACTGATTCAGGTGATCTCATGATGAGTGAAGGGGTTATTTATCAGGTGTGATGCTTCCATGGAAGTGGCTGCAGGGAGAGGGGGGCAGTTCCTAGTCTATACTATATCCATATATTTTTGTGTTGCTGTATTTAAGTTGTATGTGATCATTGAGGCATAGGTCTTGAATATTGTACAGTGTTCACTGGCATCTTGAGTTGGATTTGAAACTATCAATATTTATTTCTCTTTCATGGTGAGATTGTAGCTAGCACAACAATGTTGTGTTGTGTGAGTACTACATCTTGAGAGTCTGTGTCATCAGTCATTGAGTGCCAGTGAGTTTGGATTCCAGATCATTTGAACACAATTCATTCCATCAGAACCACTAAAAAGCTAGTTGATATGCATGATAGTCAGAGTATTTGTTAACATAAAAAGCAGAAAAAGCAGACAGAGAATCTGTATGCTGAAAATTTGTTGGAAGAGGGTTGGGTCCATAAACTCCAATCAAATGAGCAGGACGCAAAATATTGTCCAAAGAAATAACCTGCATCACATGATGCCCATTACTATCAACCTCTGGTTCAACCATCCACATGCCTGTTTTGAAGCAAAACTCAACAGGACTAAACCATTTAACCAAAGCACAAGAATGTAAAGTATTGCGATCAAAGAAAGAAAATAATAACAAAACTTGAGCAATGGACAGTCCTTGAAAACCTGGCAAAGTAGAGTCCTTCTCTACAAAAACACAATCATACCTAGCAGGGCCCTTATGCCAAGATGAAGTTGCATGGATCCTTTGTCTGTGCATTCCACCAACTCCACAAAGATCACTGGGAGCATAAAAAGTTGCAACTGCTGAATTGAAAGTATGTGCTTTTTCAAGAAGATGAGGATGTCTATTGGGAAGACCAGCTTGAATGTGAGATTCCTGAACAAAATCTTCCACCAAATCAGGCAATGCAGGATGATGAATCTCTTCACCAATTTCTACAAATGATCTAAGGCGTCGAGGTGCTATGATATTAAAGGAATTAGTAACATCATATGGAGCATTTTGAATAAAAATAGCAAACAAAGACATACAAGATACTTTGGCCAACTCAACAATGGATTGTAACCTAGGGCCATCAGCATCTTCCATATCTTGAACATATTCATCATCACGGGCATCTGGTTCATCCCACTCAACAACCATAGCTTGTGGTTGGATATTGCTAGGAATAGAAGGTCTTGAAAGATATCCTGGTATAAATAAATTCAATAATTTTATAACATGAATTGAAAGTAGAATGAATATCATACCTTTGGCAATTTTTGTGGCTTTAAAATTTGCCAGATTGTCAAGACGCTGATTTATAACCAGCATTTGATACAAAGCCTCATGTCTATTTGTTCTCCTCCAGGGTGCCTTCACAGCTTGGATATGCTTGGATTCTGTGATGGAAGAACATAGTCCATTTGGTGCCCCAAACAATTGAATCATTTCATGATAGTGCTGAAGGGAATGGATTCGAGGAATTGATATCTCATCAACACGAACTCCACATTGCTGAAAGATGGTTCGTTCCTCTTGAAAGCGAAGAATAGCATTATCTAGTGCTTTCAAATCACCTTCATCTAGACTTGATTGCCTGACAATATAACAAAAGTCTAAAAATGCTGCAAGGCATTGAACCATTCCATCAGGAAGGTAGTCAGCAACTGCTGGTAGATACACCTATATCATATAATAAATGAGAGACAATTACACAACTAGATTCAATTCTACTTACTTTCATCAAGGCTTTGGAATCATTTCCTGTCCATTGTTTAAATCCACGGCCTTGGGGAAAACGCCTAAGGCCTGGAAATGGTGGAACAGCAGCAATGCTATTCAAATAAATATATACTTCAAAATACTTCAAAGTTTTGATATAATTTCAGCACTTACCGACGATCAATATCAGCCAAGATAGCATCTGGATCAGGAAAATGAAGCTTGATGTATGTCTCAACCCAGGCTACAAGATGGTCCTTGAAGGTCCCTTTGATAACTTGATGGAGGATATCTGGTGTGATGAGTTCATGAATATTTGCCCTAGGAAAAGCAGCAGTAAAGGGCTTCAAATATTAAAGTCAATCAAAATCAAGCTGCTAATAAGACACTTTTCTTACCAAAATATCATCAACAATGCCATATTCTTTCCATAGGATCTGAGCAGCAAATTTCTCCATAAGCAGTCTAGTATGATCATGATCTCGAAGAACTGCATCATCATCACTATCCAAGTGTAATCGATGAGCTGTACATCTATAATGTAATGTGAGCATTCAAGTTGAAGTAATTATGTTTCAAATTCTTACTTTGGACACCAGCCTTGAACAATACAAGCCAAGAGTGCTTGTTCAGGATAGTCACCTATATATGGACCAATTCCATAGATGGCACGTCTATACTGACTATCAGCACATAAAATGATCTTGGGTTTTGTCATGGCAGGACGCATGCTCTCAAGTGCAGCTTGAAGAGAAGCATGAAATAACTGACGCCTAAACTTTCGAAACTCTGGATCTGATTCATGTTCTCGATCAGCTGAAATAATAGTCATACAAAATGGTAAATATAGCAGTAGATGAAATGAAATGAAACTTACATTTGGGTATAGATAAAAATCCCAATAAGCTTACAGCCTGCCCATGACCTCTTCTGGCACAGTTATGAACATTGCCTGTTGTAACATATATAGGCCAGTATTCATTCTGTCCTGTTGCTACAGAAACAACAGTTTTGTCACTGCCAAGGATGACAGGAACAAACATAGCCCCATGGTTTTCTTCTTCCTCAGAAAGCTTATTCTATATCATGTTCAATAAAACAGTGACAGCATAATAAACAAAACAGATCACTTACACATTGGGACCATGCCCAATTTCCTGTCATAAAATCTGACCATACACGCTGATGTTGTTCTCCAAAAACTTGACGTGGAGAATAATCCATAAAGTTCTTGAATTCTGGATTTGAGAGCTGCTGATCCACCAACTTTGCACCATCTCGGAGACACATATGATATTTACTCTGCTTCCACACAGGAGCAGAGGGGTCCTGAGCATCAGTATGTTGCATTTCAAACCTCTCCCATGTTTCCTCTTCCACAATCTTGTCAACAAGCCCATAGAGGTCTTCATGATTGGCAAAGGGAGGCTGGCCTTCAGAATGAGCTGCCCAAAGCTGCATCAAATCATCAATATGACTCCCAGGCATTTGATTCTGACAGAATAAAAAGTCTGCCAGCTCAAATTGAGTTTGGTTGTTGAATGGGTGCCAGGAATCATCATTTGTATGACTTGTATGAGCTTCAGGAGCCTGAGGGGATGATGGTGTACTACACCCAGAGTCAGAGGAAAGGTAATTCCCTTCTGAATCACAAGGAGTTCCTAAAATGATCCCATAGTAATTGTTAGAATATATTAGTATTCTGAACATTACTAAGTCTGAAAGTTTTACTTACCATCCAATACTGGGTGTATCTCATAGTATGCACCAATTGGCTGTGGCTCAGCATCACTACTAGTACCACTGGCACTGCCAGTGCCAGCAGAAGCAGAGTCTAGTTCTGAATCTGAATTTACCCCCTCAGCCTGAGGCAGGTTACTCTGACTCGGAGTCTGGGGTGGAGGATGTTGGCGAGGTCGAGTTTTGATACATGGAGTTTTGTAATGGACTGCATTCTGGTGTTGCATGTAGCCTCCTTTAGATGAGAATCCTTTCCTACAACTTGGAAGAATTTGATTGGCACAGTAGAACTGCCGGGGTCGGAATGTAGGAGCCATGCTAGGCAAAATTAAGTGTATTAGTGGTGAGAAATCTGATTGCAGGACACCGAGGATTACTACTATAAAGGCTACTTAAATTCTTCAACCTCCGAGTCCAAATGATTGTAATTAAAAAATTGTACCGGTCATTCAGTCACTGACTCGGAGTTTTGTCAAAGTTGTAGCCACAAACTTCAACGAAGACAGTGTTCATGATTCATATGACATTGTTATGCTCACTTAGCTAGTCAGTATTTGTCACAACTTGAATTTGCTTGGTCACGGTCCCAGTGGTACCACGGTCACCACCTTGTCGGGTTTTGCTTGGTCACGGTCTCAACATGCCAGTCACGACGCGCATAAAAAATAAAGATACTCACCCGGGCGATCTGCTCAAGGCGTCCTTTCTTTCGGACGACGAACCCAATCCAGGGAGAAAGAAACCTCCGAAAGCTGCAAAGCTAACAGAAACGGAACGTCAGGAAGTTATCCAACGCGTCGCCGAGGCCGAACAGGAGATGGACGAACGACGACGGGATGAGTTGGCCACCGCACGTAAACCGTCAGGTCCCCAGGTGACGACGAAGCGGTTACGAACTGCAGCACAACGTAAAACCAAAGGTACGTACCTTCTCACTAACAAGTAAACCGACTGACACGACAACCAACAGAGATTTTGATAGACGACGACGGCGCTGTAAACGAAGATGGCGACGACGCCGAGTTGAACGGCACCCAAAGCCAGGTGACGACGAAGCGGTTACGAACTGCAGCACAACGTAAAACCAAAGGTACGTACCTTCTCACTAACAAGTAAACCGACACTGAAACAACGTAAAAATTGATAGACGACGACGGTGTTGTCAACGAAGATGGCGACGACACCGAGTTGAACGGCACCAAAAGCCAGCAAGGGGGAAAGAGAAAGGCGTCGGGTGGGCGCAACGAGAGCGCCGGAGTTAGGGCGGCCGTTCGTCGACAGAAAGCGCTCACGGCTGAGCAGGAAGACTGTAGCGACCTAGATGGAGAGGATGAGGGGGTAGGTCGTGCTGCGAAGACGAAACAGAAGAAAGTGTCGGAAGGCGTCGGGAATGGAGGAGACGTACGAAAGGAACAGGACGTCTTGAGGGAGATCGGTGAGCGGTGGTATGCGACCTCGGACAACACCCCTCGATACTTACCTCTGTTTCAAAAACAGATCGAAGGAGAAGCACCGATCGCGGTGTTTCGAAGAGGAACGACTTGGAACGGGGAAAACTTGGGCGACCGTTGGATGAGAAAAAACCAGCGCTCGGGCGAGATTCGCCAAACGGACTGGCAGTTGGTTCGAAGCGCACTCGGACTAGAGATGCCGACCAGTCGGATGTCGAGGGAGAAGGTGTAGAAGGCGGGGAACAAGGAGACGGAGGAGACCGTGGTGCTCAAAATGGCAACTCTGATCGGTGCGAAACTCTTGACTTCGCTCCCCTCTATAACCGCCTCACTCATGGATTTGATACGCGTCCCCGCCATCCTACTCTACAGACCCCAGAAGAAGCCTAAGGTTCGGCCGACAACGAATA
>JBBPOT010000071.1:0-23971 GCA_038091595.1 Leccinum subatratum | reverse complement strand
AGATATGGTGCACTCATAAACGTACACGACGATGACGAAATACCCATGTTCGAGCTACTAGACACGGAGGCACCTTTTCATGAACCGCCCTAAAGTGAAGCACAATCAACATCATAGGATAGAGACGCAAAACCTCACGAGACTCACGCGCCGTGTTCCCTAATCCAGTCCCTCGCCACCTGGATCAGAACCATACATTTCGTAAATATGACATGCGTCTGAGTCGACATCCGATGCACCGCTGTCTCCATTTTCATCCGCCGTCTCCCATTCAAGGGTATCCAGGTCCGCAAGTGAGAAACTGGGATCAAGGTCATGGAACTGACCGGGAACTTCGACGGCACAATCCGCAACAAAGAGAGAAGCGTTAATGCCACAAAGTTCATTTTGTGCTTTACTGCAAAGACGGTCTCCCGGTGACTCCCATTCCAGATCGGACAGCGAGAAATCATTGTTGAGATCATCAAACCCATGCGAAGGGGTGGTGTCCACAAGCGACGCGCTAGTAGCAGGCATAGAATCACAGTTTGGTGTAGAGTACCGGGGGTACAAGCTCTGTGGGATGGTTCTGACTGACTCAGCTTGGAATGCGGCAGGGTCCCGAACATGGGAATAGGTGTGGCCAACACCAAGACCCCAATGATTCCGCATCAACATGTCACGGTCGACAAACCTTTGTAGGACAGCATTAGCGACAACGAGGTATAGAGATCAACCTCAATGCTTTACTTACTTGTTGATGTAGTAATATTTCCAACCGCAAGACAAGGGAACCGATACAGTGTCATCTGAGTCCAATCGTCCTTTCGCAAAGGCAGGTATCAAGTGGCACCCTCTCAATACTTCCGCGGGGTCCACAAAATCGAACGCGTCCGTGGTGTTCAAGGGCACAAATTGCAACATATCGAGCGGTGCTCTATCTTGTCGTGCAAAGGGCGGCACCAATTCGAACCAGCGTACATGTAAGAAGTCCAATCGGGTGGCGTTGTAATCCTTGAGACCTGGACCAATATATTGCACATTTGCATGATAGATTCCAATTATTCGCGCATAACAGAAGCGAGGCGAGGCCACTTGTGATTCTTCTTCGGGGCTTCCGGCCAGCATAATTATATCACAGTGATCACTATTAGGATTGAAATTGTCTTGACGGCGGTCAAGGTCGTACGTGGTATAATTGACACGGAAGACGTTGTGCTGGTAGATGCGACCGCCCTTGAATAACACTTGATTGAGGTTGCCCTCCGACACGTTGTAGCTGTTGTCCAGGCCTGGCTGCAGATGATCAGCACTTAGTTCCGTGGCATCCAGATGGATTGATCGAATGCGAGGATAAAGGTGGCGCCTCAGCTTGAGGATAAAGTCCTATCACTTCTTTCAGTCACCGACGCGGGGTCAGAACGGAAGATTAAGTATACGCATACCACTGTGGCTGGATTATCTGAGTTTTGGCTGACGAAGGAATCAAGATCTACCGGCCTGTGCTGTGATTTCCCGATGTTATACCGTTCGGCTGGAATGTTCGGAACAGATTCCGATGGTCCACTGTCGATTTTGGACTCGTGAATTCGGCGAATTCTTACTTGTCGTCGTTCGATCTGGGTCAATTGACGGATAAACTCCTTCCTGCTGGTCCGCGTATATCTTCCTTTCCCGACTCTGTGCTCACGTTCGCCCTGGAACAAAAGTTAGAGCCTGATTCACGTACTCGGCTATACATTAGGCACTCACTAGTTGTGTCGAGTACGAATCTGTGGTCCCGAACATCCTAATTGAAGCCGTATAGTCACCTAACGCATGTAGCTTGTAAGTGCGTAGGTTCAAAGTCTTGGGTTTGCGTGTTGAGACAGTGACAGTGGAGCTTGCACCATCACGCTGAGATCGAGTGCGAGCCTCACGTCGTTGGCGCCCTTCGGTCTCACGCTTGAGTTCTCGGGTGTGAAAAGCAGGACAGGTTGTAGCCGCGAATGCGCGCATCGCATCTCCAAGTGATTTCGTCACGTCATCCATTATTTCCAGGGTGTCGTCGGTGTGCATTCTTAGTTTCGCTAGGCCGTGCCAATTACAGAGGAGATAAAGAAGGTTTAGCACAGAGGTGTTGTGAGGATCCGGCAGTAAGCCTTCAAACACCGGAAGAGCACACTGCCGGGCTCAAATCAGGCAAACGTCTTCAGGCAGTTACTTAAATATTACATACCTGTAGGAGGTCTTCGAAATCATGGGCTGCCAATCTCTTCATTTCCGATGCATTCGTCGAGAAACGTCGGATTGTATCTCGGCCGAATGTGGGGACTTGACGATATCTATAAGCAGGCCATATATCAGTTGCATGACAGTGAAGTTGGAATAATTTACCTGCGATCCAACTCGCGTAGCTTGTTACCTTTTAAGCTATCCAGGATGCGTAGCAGGTGTGTGAAGATTGCCTTCCAGACGCCTAATTCAAACTCATGTAGTAGATCAACTACAAGCATTGCAAAAACGTTGAACCCGAACATGTGCAGTTTCTCTGAAAAAGCATTCTGCACAGATGAACATCAATACATGAGCGCCAGTCGAATTCACGCCTACCAGAGTGGGTATGAGTGACTCATCTTTGAGGAGCTTTTCAACAACTGGAGAGTTGACGGCATAGTTTTGCTGGTAAATGAGGCGTCGGGCATCCAAGACTTTGTTCCGTAGATCACAGTCAGCAACTCGAATCAATACTTCTCGCTGAGACATATCCTGTTTGCAACCCATATCAGGGACAGACGCCATGGGAAGTTTGCATCGCGGACACGGACACATTCCAAGGTTCCGTACGCATGCGATCAAGACCCTACTCAAACGAAGTCGATATCAACGGAGGATCTGGGTGAATGTAAAAGGTGAACATACTTTTCAGGATAATCGGCGGAATAGGTGAATATCCGCGGATAAAAGCGTCGGGTGACGCCGTCGCAACAAAGTATGACAATCCCGTGCTCATAGGCCTTTACGAAGTCTTCGTCGAGCAGAATTTTCCATTGTGCGTGAAAGAACTCTCGCTGACAGTGCGTACGAAGTACTTCGCTAGTAGCTTTATCGCCCAAATGTCCGGCCAAGAAATCCTTGAATTCATCCGGTAGCTAAGGGAAGAATAAGATCACAGGCTGGCACTGAAATTGCACACTTACAGCTTGGAAATACGCAGCATGAGAACAGAGATTGTTGCTAGGTTGAGATCTCCGGAGCTTCGACTCATTTCCAAAAAACACGTAAAGCGGCCACAGCTTCGCATCGCCAAAAGCCGTTAGTTGTGTTGCGTCGGACCAGAACATAAGTCCCACGGCGACACGAGGCAGGTCACAGCCAGGTTCCGAGGGTGCGTCTTGAAGCGCCTGATGTGCCTCAAGAAATGCAGTAGATGTGAATAGGTCGCTATGGATTTTGAGGCTATGATCCCGGTGAGGTGGTTGCCATCGTAGCTCATATGGTTCGAAATGGAAAAGTGGTGCGTGAACCGGATTTGTGATCTTTTCCCTAATGATTGAAACAAGTGAGCGGTGGTAAAAGTCGTCAACTTTGTAGTCTTTTGGTCCCGCACTCCTTGACTGTGTGTGAAATGGCACCGATATCGTGATGGAGGAGCGTTTCCAACCATCGTCTTCGCCCAACCACTCTGGAATGTCGCCGTCAAATTGATTGTGGCCGAGCTGTGCATCAATGGCAGTCCACGCGGTTTGTGAGATGGCGGAAGGAGAAAAAGCAGGATCCCCGATGATGTCGAGTAGTTGCCGGAAACCCTCCTTAGATTTTTGGACTCCTTGGTTCCAATACCAATCTCCAAGCTGCATTGAACTCTCATTAGGATAAGGGTGATACAGATTCTTGGAGGGTCGGGAGTCAACAACTCGAGAATTCGCGTTCTCGACCGAATGCGGATCTTCTGGGTCGTGCCGAGGAGGCGAGTCAGTGCTGTAGATGCGGAATAGACCAAATTTGTTCATTTGGGTCTTGAATAATTTCCGTACTGAGGTATAGAGGGATCGAGTAGATGATGATCGTTCAACCGGGTGGGACAGAATGGTCTGGGGCAAAGGCAACGTAGTGCTTGTGATATTTATTGAACCCGGTTGTACATTTGAGAATACCTCAGGAGGAGGCAGAGCCGACAGACGTTCTGGAAGCACATCTGGAAATTGTAGAGGTCGACTATGTTTGGAGCATTGTGATCTTCGCTGTAGTGAAGGCGATCCATCACGATCCGTGGTTAGCTGCTGCGAGAAGGCAGACAATGAGTTCATGAGAACAGAATAACGAAGATAAAGTGTTCCCCATTCCTCACCTGGGGTAGTTCATCCCATGATTGGCCCTCGGATTGGCCCTCGCAAGGGCCAGCGACACGGGACGTCCCGGAGGTTGACAGGCGTCCCGGAAGTATATCTTGAAATCGTTGCTTTAATTTGTGATCCAAAGATAATTGTGACCTTGGCTGCAATGAGGGTGAACCCCCTGCATGTTCTGCAGGTAGCCGCTGTGAGAAGGCCATCTAGAAGTAGGTAATTCTCTCCTCAAAACCGAATAACGAGGACAAAATGTATATTTCCTTACTTGGGATAAATCGCCCAGAGATTGGTCCTCACGGGGACCTAAGGTACGATACATGTTGGAAGACGTACGTTGACCATCGAAAGCCGAACTTTGGCCAGTATCGCTAGTTCGGGCTCTCTTGGTACGAAAAATTTCTTTCGCCCTGGAAAGAGCACCAGATAGTCGTTTCTTGCCTTTGCGACACCCCTTCTCGTGGCGAGTGAAACCGCCGGTATCGGTGAAGGAGCGACCGCAGACACAGGTTCGAACTCCAAGAAGCATGTGTACAAAGAACGAATCGCGGGAATTTCTGAAAACGGGACTCATCGCGGGAAAACATCGCGAGAAAAAGTTGCTTAGCTCTCAGTTTCCGAAAGACCAGCGATCGGTACGGCGGCATGTCTCACTGGCAAGTACTCGTCTCCTTTCGTCACGTCGCGTTCGTCGTCGGTCTTGGCTGAAATTCGCGCAGTGTCTGCTGATAGCAACATTGAAGAGAAGAAATAGTGAGAGGCATCCAATTTCATGTTACCCGTCAAATAGCATATATATTTTTATATATGTACACTCCGCCCTCCTGACGGCCGCTGCGTACAAAGACATGACATGGTGCATCTCGTTCATGTTGCCGAAGAATGGAGCCTCGCACGCGGAACACGTGGATTCTAGGGGCACTCGTTCCGGAAGTATTTGGTAAGGTCGACGGAGATGGGAACTTCTCCATCGACCATGAAAACCGGGTCTTGTTTCCAGTGAGGTTGAGGGGCACGATGGGATCATACTCCTCACAACTGCGTCTAAATTAAGGAGCCGACGTATTTCGCCAAGTTAGAGACTATGGGGGTTTCGATATCTGAACAGTTGGGGATATCGAGCAACTGAAATACAGTCTCCCTCGGGGTTGAGCTTGATAACGTCATGGGAGGTACCACCAAGCTTGAAGAAGCTCCGACTAGCAGAAAGGTCGCTCACATTCGGGTTGAAGATATTGGCAGAGATACCAGCCGAGGTCTTCTCTGTCTCAGCGGAAGGAACGACAAACCTGGCGCCGCGAGCAATGCTTAGCAAGAGATGTGGGAAGTTTGCTTGAACTGCTCGACGAGACTAGACATGGAAAGCTTTCCGAGAATGGTCTTCTCCATTTTGTCAGCGGGGATAGGGACTGGTGGGAGGGTGATCATCTTGACACAGATATAGTGGAGAGTACGTTGAGTAGCGGTAAGCTTGGCGGAGGCATCCTTGTCGTTGAGGTTGAAGGTCGGGAGTAGAAGATGTCGAAACCTTCGGTATCCTGTCTAGGCGTGCGATAGGGTGTAGCGACAAGAAATAAGTGAGCGACGCGCTTAAGGTTCCAGATCTGAGTAGCCAGCTTAGGAATACCTACCGTGGACAATGACGCCGTCCGCGATGATGTACTACCCTTAAACTAAAAGACATGATACACCCACTCAGCCTTATCATCCCACGTTCCAACGTCACCGGTGCGGTAGCAACCACCTTCGACAAAACTGCAGGACGTTGCTTCGGGGTTGTTGTGGTAGCGCACAAATATCATGGGGCCAGGGACTTGGAGTTCTCCGTTCCGATGGTCAGGCAGGGAGTGACACCATCTTCAGGACTCACGCTCCGAAAAGTCAACCATGAATGAATCAAGCGCTAAAATATATTAAGTTGGGGACACCACGATGTAGACCGGAGACTTACGCGGCCTCTGTCATGCCAGAGCCAGGAACCATGATGAATGGGGCATTAGGATTCTTCGCAATGTTCTTGAGTGCTTTGCAGAAAGCAAGGCGGTGTTGCTGCTAACGATTGCTTCTCCATCGTTGTTGATGCGCTTGAGGCAAGAAAGGTCGAACGTGCCCAATAGGTACTGGGGGTGCCCGATGTTGCGCTGAAGCCAACAAGAAGTTGGGCGTAAACACGAGCTCGATCGGCTAAGTGCGAATTAGACAATGTGCTGGCCAAGTGAAATGCAGGCACAAACCTTCCCTCCGATCAAGCAAAGATACTTCAAGGGATCACGAGGCGCCGAACAAAAGGGGCGTCGTCCACATTTCAAATGCTCCGGCAACGTGGTCAAATCCAATCCCTAGTTCTGGTTTAACAGACCATTCCAAATTTATAGATAGATAGATAGATCACTCACAATTCATGCCCCTGGATTCCGGAGTAAGGCGATAACTTTCATTCTTGGAAAGGGAGGCCTAAGTGATAGTGCGATGGGTGTGCACGACGGCCTTGGAGAAGCCGGTGAACCCATATGTCAAGAAAATGATGACATCGTCGTCAGGCTTGGATTGGTGGACAACAAAGCCGGTCGCCAGATTTTCGGAAATGGCTTTCACCTTCGAGAACAAGCGGATGTCGAGACCAGGGATTGACTCCACCCGGTCAGCGCCACAGTCGTTCGTCAACCAGGTTGGCGAAGAAGAAAATATATATTCTTGATGTGACCCTCCTTGTGTGATTGCTGAGCACTTAGGCTGGCTGCAAGCAAGGCACGCAACCGGCAGGTCCAAAAAGCAGCCGTGTTATCTTCGTGTTCAGTGAGGTAGACAACGATAACCAAACTGGAGGGCTTGCCCAGGTACGAATAGCCTTCGCCGGGGAGAGAACGTATTGGTTAAATTGGTTGAACGTCTTGGTTTGAATGGGGTAATCGTGGGCGGAGGAGGTAATGAAGCTGAGCTCGTGGTCAGGATATCGAGAGGCTGCCAGAGAGAGAACGTCCTATCAGGGTCTCTGGGACAGCGGTGCTCGTAAGAGAAGCCTTCAGATCACGGATAGCATCTACGAGGACGAGGGAGGAAGAAACAGTAACGGGAGCCATTGGTAAAGAGAGAGGTATGGAACGGTAGGGTGGGTGATGGAGTGGCGACGTCTGGAAGCGCAGTGATCGGTGGTTGTGTATCGACTCTGCTCATACCGACGTCTTTTTATATGTCCGCGGTAGGCGGATTGCCATTGCGATGCTGAATCGCTGAATGTTATATCGGGCTATGTGGCGAGTATTAATTTTTATCCGAAGAGCGGGACGAGAAAACTTGAACCACGGCCCCATCAGGATGACTGAACCCAATAAAACAAATCACTCACCATGTGACGAGATCGAATATGAGTGGATCCCGACGAACCAAATCGTGACATTGAACCAAGCGGGCAGGCCTAGCCTGTAATAGAAAACAAATGCGACGTCAAGGATCATCAGTCGATCTGGGTTGAACCGGTGAACCAGCTCAAGTAGGTACTTGACTCCTCTGAGTGGCTTCGGAAACAATCAGAGATATGAACTTGAATTTGATGAGCGAGATGAATGAGCACGAGGTGTGCTATCTCCTACTAGTCGTAAGATGCGAGATTTCCCGGGAACTCCGCTAGGACATCGATGGCCGTCTTTCTCCTGCGATAAGCCTCCCAGCATCGCCCAGTTATGACTGCCAGTCGCCATCGGGCCTGAGATAGTCGTCAAATCACTGCCACGTAGTATTCCTTCCATTTTGTAAAAGTATCACCTACCTCTGAGTCGCCCAGCGCGCTGTTGTTGGAATGAACGAGCCAACTTTGCAGAGATTCCCGCGCCCCACTTTAAGACTTCATTGCAGATTCCGAGTCGCGCTTGTGACACCACATGCCTCACTTCCACACCGATCTTGCGCTGCCAAGTACAATACATCGATCTGTCAGGTCGCTGCTCGTTTGGTGAGGGGTTCCAAATTCCTCAGTAGCGGCGCACGCACCCGACTCCTTCTATGGTCAATGATTTGATGCGGCGATGCGTTTTCTAAGTTGTTGATCGTGTTGTGCAGAATGTTGCTGCGAACGGATGTTGGAGGAGCGACATGAGCAGCGACGTAGCTCGCGACGCGAAGTTTCGAACTGTACAATTCTTACGTAAAAACGTATTATTGGGAATTGCGCGATCCGGACACCGGAAGCGCTTCCGCACAGACCTCCTCATTCCCACACATTACATAATGCTTTGTATACCCTCATGACGGTGAAGAAGGGGACTGATCGATCGTATGTGGTCTCGTTCAAACCCTTTAGGGTTGTATTGGGAGACTATGTTCATCGAACGCTGATCGTAGATACTTTGAACGGAATTGAGGACGTTATAGTTTGCTGGTAGTGCCACGAGGAAAGTAATTCGCCGAGTGATGTGGTAAACCACTTGAGAGGCACAATGTCACTCAGTTTTAACCGTGTAGGTGATCTGTCAGAGGGATGTTTATGTTTCTTCCGTCGTTTCTGGTGTGCCCACTTGTTCCCAGATCTCGGCACGAATTGTTGCGACAACGCCATCTCAACGTCGGCGTATTCGCATCCGAGTACTGAGTCGCAGTCCGAGTCCGATGAGATCCGAGGCTTCCTTGTGCGCGTCGTCGGGGAAGGTGCCACCTTCTGCGATTATGCGGACGTGGGCCTGGTTCTCGCGCGAGAAGGTTCCCGAGTGGGGGGTAACCAATAAACGGTGCAACATATAGGCGATGACATGAGGGGGTTCCACCTTGAACTCAAAAGACGAGGGAGGATGCGTGTTCCCGGCGGCGGTGGCAGCGATGGCATTCGCGTTTGAGACTAGACAGTCGTGCTCAACGGGACAAACACGTTGATCGTCCGATCAGCTGCCCGTCAACATCAACATATTGACTATCAACACTCCTGATGAAAACAAAGGCCCAGTTCCCCAAATAAACTCCTTGACATGTTCTAGAAGTTCCGGTACGTTCGGGTGTTCCAGGGAAGCGTGAAATTACCGATTCGCCCACGAATATGTTAGCGTCCGATCCGAATCACAAATAAAATCGACTCATGGTCTGACGTCTTCAAATAGTCCCTCGCACTCTCGCTCAGCCCAGTAGCACCGCCATTGGTATCAGTAACCTTCTCGTCCATCATCTGCGTCGCAATCACCACAACATGGCACGGTCCATGCTCGTCTAGATTGTAACGCGTTGAGCAAGAAGAGAGCATGGCACTGTGCATTGGACACGGTGGGGGGAGCGTGCATAGGGCGATGAGCGCCTCGTCTCATTTTTCTTGCGGTCCTTGCCGCATCATCGGACACGAATCGAGGGTGAGCAGCGCCTGGGGAGCATTCAACAACAACGAAACACAACCGAAACCCGGACGCACCGACTCGTAATCCTTGCCGTCAATGTACAACTCCGTCCGTTTCTCCCACGTCCGAGTCACAAACTCGCTCGGCGCACAATTGACAGCCTCCCTCGCCAACTTGAGCGCCCACGCCGCCTTGCCTTTTGTGCGCAGAAAACCTCTCCGGATGTGTAAAAGCGTCTGCGAATGTGGCATGAGCTTGATCGCCGCCGACATAATCTGAACCGCCTCATCATCTTGTTGGTGGTCAGCACTGCCTAACTCACAACGAAAACACCAACGTACTCGTGCTGATATAAATCTTAGCCAACAATGACGTGTGACGCTACTTCGGGTTCCCCGGGCCTCTTGCTGATACCGCCCGCTCGCTCCAAAATACCTCATCACCCCAACGGTCAGGTGGGTCGACACGACCGTGGCAACTTGAATCTCGGAATGCGAGCCTATTTACCAGCCTATATGAGCGTGAGGGGACACGAGTAAGAGTGTGCGCGCACCAAGACGCACCTTTCATAAACAAAGCCTCAACGGCCTGCAAAAATCTCACCTCCCCCTCGCTCGACGTCATCTGATCGTCAGATCGTTCGAATACATGACCGCCCGCAGCAGCACAGACATGTACGTCTCTTGCCAAATCTCTGGTGTTACTTCGTGTCTGGTCAGCAGGATTGTATTAGTGTGCTACGACAAAAAAGTAGAGGAAAGACGCACCGCTCCCCACGCAAATCATCCTCGCATACCTGCATTCCTTCGGGAATCTTCACGTCCACCCTGACGTTCCCGCGCGAAAACGCATCGAAAACGCAATAACACCCGTTCCGAAGCTTCCATGTCGTCCCCTTGGAGAACCACACTGGGTTCTTCTCGAGCGCGTATGTGAGCGGGTTACTGATGTAGGCAGCGAGAGAGGCGGGGAAGCTAGCGTCGATTGTGAGAGCGAGCCTCAGCGAGGGCGTATGAGATTAGGAGAGGCCGCATCAACACACCCGAACCCCTTAGCAATGTCTCTCAGAGAGGCACAACACGCTACCAACGGGACTAGCAACAAAAATTTGATTAATTAAAAACCAATATGATTTGAAAAGAGCATGCCCTCCACCGCTGTTTATGTCCGAGTCGTAGGTGCCAGAGGATTGCCACCAGAGCGGTAGCACAAGAGCCGTCTGTCGATGAACATTAACAAATGTGAAGACTGCGAATAGGATATTGTACCCATCATAACCCTCGGCGTCGTCAATGATTTCGCTGATGTCTTTCAAGTACACGGAGATAATTGAGTTCAACAAGGTAACAAACAGATGCCACAGATGCATACCTTTTCGTAGTCTACCTTGGTAGGAATGAACGGGACGACCTGCGTAGTGGCAGGTTTGGCTACGGAATGTTTAGAGTCGGTTCAAAAGATAATCTTGGCGAAAATTCTTCCTTCGAGGCACCGCCACGAATTTCGAAAGCTCAATATTCCGAGTCAATGCTCAGCGCTCAGGCCCGACTTTTGATCCGTGTCTCTTTTTCTCATTTGTATTCTTCATGATCCAACCTGACTTGATCATTGGTGGCCTCGTTTCAACTCAGTATACGCGTCCTAGATCTCACTCTTCCACATATTTCTGTAGTTTGAAAGTGAAGGAGACGACATGTCTACGTACTAGGTGCACTGCAGTGGGAAACGTGGGCTTGCCGCTGGCTATGGCCCATCATCATGGGCGTCCATTAACTCAGATACCTCAGGTAAGCCGCGTTTTAATCGCATCATTGCACTGAAACGAGCCCTAGTCTTGTAATCAGAATCACGTAATTCTCCTGCGTGTCGACTCGGACCGGACAAAGCATCTAATGACTCGGCGGAGTGCGCCTCCTAGTATTGGACAACGTATATAGAGTGCCAGTGATACTAGCCTTTGTGAGATCGGATATCATCTCTCTATTTCTCTGGTTGTAGTATATGTCTGCATCACTCTCGTCCTCCGAGTCGGGAGTACTAAAGTTCCGCGTTGCTATCTGGTGCGCAGCTGTTTTCTCACCTGTTTGCCAAACACCACTGAATGTTACTTCCAGTGGCGCTGGCATCGGTGGTCTCGTCCTCGCGATTACGATCGGAAAATATGACCCGTGTATACCCATTGATATATATGAAGCACACGACTCTATCGAGACTGCCGGTGTAGGAATCATTTTACGGAGGCGCGAGGTCTTGATGGAGCTTGGACTCGACGAATTCAAACAGATTTCCAACAGTTATGGTGAGGGACGTGATACTCGGTCGTGTTGATTTCAGCTCTGATCACCATTTTGAGACGATCAGATATTCGCGAGGGCGGGTATTTCTGGGACCAGAGAACCCAGCTCCGTACGTGTTTGTCCTTTTCCATTTGGTGACCTGTTTTTATGCAAGGGAAGAAGATGCCACCTCCGCAATGCATCGTCAGCAAATGATCCTGGAGAAGCACCTCCCTGCCTTGTGTAACGTGCATTTTGGAAAGCGGCTTCTTGTTTATACCGAACCAGAGCAACAGGATGGATACATCACGTCGCCTATCGAACTTAGGTTTGCAGATGGAACTAGCGCGACCACAGACGTTCTCATTGGAGCCGATGGAGTTCGTTCGGCAGTGCGCAAGACGTTTTTCGAAGCAGCATCAGTGGACCAGAGTGATAGAGACAATACAGATCTCAAACAATATATAGAAGCAACGTTCACAGGGATGATAATTTACCGGTGCTTAGTTCCTGCAGAAATGTTGAAGAGGGAAAGCCCAGAGAATCTCTCTCTAAGGGAGATGGCATCAGTGAGTACTAAGCAGCTGTACATGCGCTCAAAGTCAGGGCTGATTTTCTGGGGTTACAGTATCATGGCAAAGGCAGGGTAAGCATATTTCGTACTGCCTTTGTTCGTACCTAAGTATTTCACTATTTCATAGTCCTTGATCACCTATCCCGTTGCTAATGGGACTATGATCAACTGCGCTGCTATTGTCTGCGATCCGAGTTTGACGGACACACGCTACGAAGGACACTGGGTATCCGATACAAGTCGCGATGAGCTGGTTGAATTGTTTGACAATTTCGAGTCTGACCCGAGGACAGTGATAAAGGCGAGTCTTTCTGACAATCTCGGTGTACACCCCACGGCGCCAGTCTGAACAGGCGATACAGTTCTTCGAACGGCCGTCCAAGTGGGCCTTGCACGTCGTGAAACCACTCCCATTCTGCACAACACAAAGGGTTGCCCTTATCGGGGATGCGGTGCGCCTTCCTCAGGCCACAGGCATGGCTTTGTTGCTGACAGATGCATTCTCAGTGTCATGCCATGACGCCCCATTTCGGTGCTGGTGCGGGCCAAGCGATCGAGGTGCGCTCCGATCCGTTATATCTGTGCCTTTCCGTGGTAATTTAAATTGGTCCAGGATGCATTTGTGCTTGGCAGGCTCATCGCACATCCCTTGACGTCGTTGTCTCGCATTCCGGATGCCCTTCGCATTTATGAAGAGTTCGCTTCCCGATCGCACGTGACGTAGCGAAGCTCTCGCTCTCGACTGGATGGATTTACTCATGGAACCTGAATTCTATGATGGAGGGAGGAAAGAAGACGATTTGGACTCCAGCGGGATCAGTGCGTATGAACGGGAAGGAATGGAGTCCATCAGACAGGAAGTTCGGCGACGTGTGGATTGGGTAGAAGGACTGAGCAGTGGTCTGCAGCTATGGGAAGAGGCAGAGTCGAAACTACAAGCGTTGGGGAACTAGATGGATGAAGGTGCATTTCTACTGACCGTCTATTCCCGATATCTCAGCCAGTACCATACTCGCATCATGATGCATTGAACTAACACTAACACGAAAAGAAGCCAGTCCGGCCAAACCCATTTGATAAATAAATGCCACAAGGATCAGTTGAGTTGTTATGCTACGTGAGTGATCATGGCGAAAGCAACAGCGAAGGAAGGTTATCGGAGCAGGGTCCCTTTTCATGATATCGATCCATGCGTCAATAAAGATGGCACTCAAAGTTGTTACCAAGAAAATGCCAAGGAATGCAAACGCCTGGACCTTGCAAAGTCCGAGGCCATTTAGGGTTCCAGCTACCAATTTTAAGCCCTATCGAGGGAGTGGCTTGCGAGGGCGCAACCCCGAATAGATTGTTGCAATTTGGGTAGAAACGAGTGGGGAGGAGGGAAGCTTCCTGCTCGAACTTCGATGGTGGGAAAAGGAAGGTGGGGGAGATTCCCACAACTCAACTTTCGGGCAGGGGGACCCTTTTGGGGTCACGTTGGTTCATACGCGTCTCGCCATCGCGAGGATTCGGCTGAGCGACACAGACTAACGACTCGGCAGAGTCAGCGCTCTCCTTGTGGACAACGTGTATAGAGTGACATTATCTTTTGTCAGATCGGATATCATCTCTCTATTTCTCTGGCTATAGTAAATGCCTGCATCACCCTCGTCCTCCGAGTCGGGAGTAAAGTTCCGCGTTGCTATTTGGTGCGCAGGTATTTTCTCACTTGTTTGCCAAACCCACCGCTGAATGTCACTTCCAGTGGTGCTGGCATTGGTGGTCTGGTCCCAAGTTGCGATTACGATTGTAAAATAAGATCCTTCTATACCCATTGATATATATCGATCACTCTGGCCGTGGGCGGGGACGGATCACGATCATGTCAGCTCCCCCTTGAACCTAGTCAACTCGTGGATATATATTTGAGTCGCCGGACGACAGTCCTGTGATTCACGCCGGTCTCCCGGTGGACTCTGGGCCTGCACGGTCATGTTTCAGCAGCTGATACACACAATCAGCTTGGTGATACCCGATGGCTGATAAGACTTGTCTCCATGTACACCTGGCTGGCGATGCAGATGAGCTTGCTTGAAACCAAACTGTTCAGCGTTCCTCGTGTAGGCTAGGTTCTTGTTTCGAGTAAGATCCGAACGAGGCATGCATGTAATCACTGGCAAAAGAAAAGGTCGAGAGCGCTCGATAGCAGTACTGTGTTGTTATTGCTAGCGGCGCTGACTCGGAGACTCGGGATGTATACTTACCTAAAGTCTATCTCGACTCCACTTCCCCGTGCGAGGAAGGTTTCTATTTCGATGCATTGGATATTTTCCGTGTAGAACGCCGACAATGTTTGCAAAGGCCATTTGTGGGTGATCCGAGAGTATGCGACGTTATCGCCTGCCGGCTCGTCTGTCTCCCTCGTGAACCTCACCTCCATCTGACATTTGGTCATCGGAGCAGGATCGTCCACTTGACTCGTCGGGAGAGACGCTTGGAGGGTCTGGACCGATTTCTTTTTCGTTCGAGTCGGTGTGGACCAACATTACACTGGCAGGAGGGTCGTCGATATTGCATATGTAACACAGTTCATACCTTGATGCAACATGATAGGGCGGCATGCAGTGAGCATGATAACTGAGCGCAAACTGAGCGGGGATGTTTATGTGAAAACATGCGTGTATGTGCTTGATATCGATGTCGCCTCGATCGGAGTCCGAGACTCCGAGTCCTCGTGGCATGAGCGGCACGTGACCTTCCTAGAACAAAGTTGTTGTGGCTCTTTTCTTCTTTTTCCAGTTGCGTCCACTGTTTTTCTCCGTACGCGTCATCCTAGAGCATACACATGTCCACTGGAATCGTCCATACATACATGTCAATATCATGAGAGGCGGCTGAGTGGA
Source organism: Leccinum subatratum (assembly GCA_038091595.1). NCBI lineage: Eukaryota > Fungi > Basidiomycota > Agaricomycetes > Boletales > Boletaceae > Leccinum > Leccinum subatratum. The sequence continues at coordinate 8,620 of JBBPOT010000071.1, read as the reverse complement.
TCCTATAATGGCGGGAAGAGGACGACCTATGACAAAGCCTGAACACGACGCTATACGTACGACCCTACGAGGACCTCTGCCACCGCTAGCCACGTAGTACTCGAGGAGTCGCCCACTGTTTGCTGAGGCAATCGAGCCTGCCTCCTTCCTCTGGGGGGTCAAGCTGCTTTATGCATTAACAGCCCCCTTCTCCCTGGGTAAGCAGCTCGCTCGACGGACGCTCGCTACACGCTACACCTCACACATCATCGTAGCGATCGATATTCACGGAGACGAGACTCGGAATACGAACTAGTCGATGATTGACACACTTTTGATACTTCAGGTAAGCCACGTTCTGATCGTATCATTGCACTGAAACGAGTCCCAGTCTTATAATTAGAATCACGTAAATTCCCTGCGTGAAGAACTCGCCGAGACATATAAGTACAAGGAAAAGAGCAGCGACTAAAAACAACGGCGCTTATCTCGTCGCCGATTCCTCCGTCGAAAAAGGGAATGTCACAATCGTCGAGAACGGACAACCCCCGGGGACACCGGTAGTGTACAGAGCCCCACACCCCCTGCATATGCGGGGCGTGCGTAAGAGCATTTCCCCTCGGACCGGAGCTTCCTTTGCGGCCTCCGCCTTAGCGTATTGTGTAGGACTAGACTTGTCAGTTGCTACATAATAACCACGCTTGTCCAAAAAAAAAAAAGAGAACGGACAACCCCCTCAGTTGACGACGTCCACTGCAGCGCGATCTTATCTTGGCTCATCAATGAAAGGGAACGCATGCGCAGATGGCAGATATCTACTCGTTCAATCCTTTTGAAACGGGAGGGCTCATTTGCTGTCATGTATGTGGATTGCTGTGCAGAACCAGTACGGGTATATCTGTTCAAGCAGATTGGCAGATGGAAAAGAGAGGGCGGCGAGTACGAAGAAAGGCTCGCAACAATGCTATTCTAGAGAAGCCCTCAGAGACACACGCTTGCATGATACAACACACAAAAAACCTCATTCGATTACCTGGGGGCTGCGACTCTGTTGCGTTTGCACGTTTTCCGATCGAGATCTGAAACGCACTACGCAAAGCACCCACTCGCGAAGAGCATATCAAGAGGTCCATTGAATCGGTGCGGGTAGCCGCTTGAATTTGCGTGCGAGGAACTACTAGTAGTACCTGGATGTGTCATGCAAATGAAAAAAAGGCATCTTGCCAACTTGGTCCCAGGCTGTCCATCAGTGCCGTTACTATGCCACTATATCGCTCGACCAGTAGAGCGAATAGGCTAAATATTAGACAAGTAGCCGTGCATTGGTAATCGCAAAAGTTGATCTCAAACCTGCGACAGCCATGAGCCTATGTTTGTTTGTCAATTCGCGCAGTGACGACTCGAGAGATATGAAAGTCGTATCAAGCTTCTTGTTCTCTTCGTAGCACGTCTGGGAGAGACTAGTCTCGTTCCCATACGTTCGGAGCGTTGCGGGCGGAGTTTAAATGAGCAGAAGAAAAACGCCGCTGGGGACGAGACTACTTAGCATAGACGAGTAGTACGCGGCTGACTTGCGGAACTTGAATGTCAGAAATCCCGTGTCACTGACTGCTTATAGCCTTATAAGAAAAATGATTTCGTTATTCTTTACGAGAGTCTGAGACGAGACGCTCACTCGAAAGAGGCGCATAGTACTAACTCTCGTCGTCATACGCTGCTGTTACCGCCACTTAAGCACGGCGAGCCTGTCCGACCGGGAACGGCCTCGACGGACCCTTGAGTGCGATTACTTTCTCCTGGTTCGGCGCGAACTTGGCAACATGCGAGTGCTGCTTGAGCTACAAGTCCGACAGTCGAGAACGGGGCAAGGGAGTTTGATGTGCGCGCTGGACGCGTCGGTGATTTGGAGGTTCATGTCACCCTTGAGTTGCATGGACTTGATCCCGCCGTCACGCAAGAGCGAGACGGAGATACTTTCCTTGATAATGACGTGTACGCTATCGACACGTTGAAAAATCGGATAGAAGGAACGAGCAGGAGGAACTTGCCTTTCCGGGGTTAGGCTACGGGCGGAAGGCTGCCGCACGCGTCTTTGGAGTCTGCGTTGGCGGAGACGACATGTCCTCGAGGGTGACTACCTCGCCCCCAAGTACATCCAGCAACTCTGCCCGCCTCGTCTTCTTGCTGCCAAGCTTCATGCCGCCAGGCTTGAAGTGGGGTGCACGAGAGGACGCCGTAGTCGCGGGCGCCGGCGACGAGGTGCGCGCGGCCGGCGCACCAGGCGCCTCATAACGCGGGACGGGCGAATAACCCGATACACCGCCGCCCTCCAGAGCCGCTGCCCACTCTTGTTGTTCGCGACGGTGCATCTCGAGTTGGCGAGCGCGGCGCTTAAGCTCCTCAGCTTCCTTGTTCTGTGGAGAAAGAGGGAGGGAACGTCAGCCCTCCACATCGCAGAGTTGAGTATTACTTACCCGTGCGATAACATCCTGGATCTTCTCCTCGTGCGACTCCATTTCAAGCACGCTCCGGACCTGCATGACGTTGACATTCTCCCAATACCTCAAGCCTGACGATCTCGGCAAACGCGCCGAGCAGCTCGAAGAACTGCTTTTGTATCTCGCGCTCCTCGGGTCTTGCACATGTCGGACACAACGCGTGAAAAGAGGTGGAGCGTGTCGGTATCCTGGAGGATGTGGGATGCCTTGTTCGTGATGAGGATGTAGAGATCCTCGAGCGGCTGGTAGACGTAGCGGTATTCAGCGGGCTCGATGGAAGTAAGTTGGCTGTTGGCGGGGATGAGAGGAGGGAAGAAAGAGAGGAGGGATTCCATCCTGGTCCGCGTCATCCTGAGGTGGAATTGACGCAAAAGGACGGCAGCCTGTGATTGCTGAATCGGTGAGTCGCACAAAATAAAGAAACACTGATCGCACTTTGCCGCCCTTCAAAGCTTCATTACTACCTACGGCAACATTTTTCCCATTATGTAATCAGGAAATTTTAGTTACATAAGATGTACTAGTATCGTAGCGGCGCTCTTGCGCCCAGTCCCCGACTCCTGGGAATTACAAATAACATAATGTACATACAACAATATATGAGATCTTTTTTGGTTGGGATGGATCAGAAGAGTGGAATAGGCGTGTGACGTGTGCGGTATTGCAATAAATTGCGCATATCTTCTCCTCCACCCAGGTGAGGTCGCTGAACGTGTCTGGAAGATCGCCTCGAAAAAGTCCATTAGCAAGTGCAAACCGAGGAATATTTTTCTTCAACAACGCTGCATGACAATCTCCGCATATGTCCACCTCGACCGAATCCTCTCCGTCGATGTGGACCCCATGGTAATCTAACATCAAGCCATCAATTCGACTACTGTTGAAGGTAAATCTGGGTGCCAGTGATAGATTCTGGATGATACATTTGCGGATGATGAATTGATCTTGCAGGCGGAGGATGCTGAGATCAAGTTTTATTGAACTTGACATCATGTCGTAAGTCTGCGCATCACGCCGATATTGACCACACACAGCACAGACAAACATCAAACTTCGCCAACGAAAAAGTCAATCAACTAGCCGGGGTGAATCACCAGCCATAGGGGCAAGAATTCTGGGTACGTGAAAACGCGTGGCCGCTTCATATTCTCTCTAAGCGATTATGTCAACGCGGTCGCAGAATCTAGACTGGTGACCAGCCGTCTTTTGGACAAAGGTATTTTATCGTGCAGACTCACGCTGGTTGCCCGTGGATCCCATCCGCGGTATTGTGAACAAACGACGCGTCTTTGATCCAAGTTATATACAAACCACAGGATCAAGCAAATCCTCCGTCGCGCGAGATAGTAACAGAATGCTATATGTCATCTGTCTAGAAGAGGATGGTTTTGGTCGTGATATCACGGCGCGTTATGCCCGTGACTATACAGCCAAGGTATCGAAAGTGCAGGCCGTCGGTGCAGGCCCCGCCGGTGAACGTAAAGAATGGTAGACTAGGGTCGTGCAATGCATCACCAGACCTTATCGCCTCGTATGTATAATCCAAGCTCCGTGTACGGAACGGAGATGAACGTATTCTGATCGTGTCTTCTTTTTGTTCGCAGCAAAGGGACGACCTCGAGGATGATGAATTACACAACCATCAGTTGACCGAAGGCATGCCAACCACGATCGCGGGCTTCAAGAATCATCCTTTGTGCGTGGATTCGTTTTTCCTTTTCCTTTTCTTGGGAGTCACTCTTTTCAACTCCACTTTTTAGGTATGCCTTGGCTCGTCATCTCAGACGCGATCAAGTCATTGATCCTCCCACTGAGCTTGGAAAACTCAGAGGGGAGCCCGTATATCCACGTTCGTATGTGATTTCCCTCAAGACTGCGGAAAATTGGATGCGGCAGGGACGCATTGTGCGTCAAGGCTGTCAACCCATGAAAATGGTCAAGCAACGCGCGGTGACCATCAGTAGGCAACGGGAGATGGAACTGGCGCTTGAACGGACCAAAGCAGAGGGCCACATCGGCGGAGATGATGAAGTGATGCAAGGATTGTACGCGCTCTTACAAACAGAGGTGTATATAGACCAGAACCCATCAAGGACGTGCGTGAAAATTCCTAGTTTCATATTCTTGCTTTCCTTTCACCCTCGAGGCTGACGAAACGTAGTCTTTTTCGTAGGGAAAAATACCAAAAAATGATTTTGGAAATATCGACTTGTACGTACCTTCCATGTTACCTGAAGGGGCAGCGCACATCCCTTGTACGTGTACTAGAACCACTTCTTTACCCATCGGGTCATCTTACCTTTGAGGGGTAGTTAAGGGGGCCGCGAAAATAGCCAAGAAACTCGGCTTTGATTATGCAGAGGCGGTGGTATGTGCAATCCATTCTGATCGAACACCTTCACATGATTTCATCTTTTCGTTCGTCTGGCTGACGCGTTTCCATTTATGTATTGATCTAGACGGGGTTTGAATTCAGAAAGCGGAAAGCGATGCCTGTCATTCAAGGTGTCGTCGTCGCCGCCGACTCGGAACGAAAACGTGATCGTGGATGTGTGTATCACCGACTTACCTACAACTTCTGCCGTTCGCTGCTGACGTGATCATTTTGGCGGCGATCTAGGCATGTCTAGAAGCAGAACAAGACGCAGAAGAAAGAGCTCGTGCCAAGCGGTTGGAACGAACGTGTAAACGATGGACACGACTCGTTCATGGTCTCCGTATTCGTGAACGACTCCAGCAACAGTACGCCTCGGGCGAGGCCAACAAATCCAGTGCGCCTCCAGAACAACAGTCCCTGCAACGACAGGAATCATGGCTCAACGCTGACGAAAACGAGGTGGGTAGATTGTTCGGGCTGTGCCGGCTAAGTTGACTAACCGTTTCTTTTACCTTTTCTTTTTCGACTACCGCAGCAACTGGGAGGTTACCTCACCACTGCGGATGACATCGCACAGCCGTTCCATCTCCCGCGTGACTTACACCGGTCCGACCCCATGACCGCGACGACGTCCGGATTCCGCTTGGGTGGAGACGACGATCGAGCTCATTTGTTAGTCGAGGACAAGCACCTCCTGGAGACATCAGTATCTCGAGATCAACTCCTCGTCCCAAGTGGGGATGACGATGCCGGTGGGAAAATGGAAGTGGAAGCCGAGGTGGATCCCGAGCCTGCACTTCGCAAGGGCATCCCGAAAACGATGCGCGAACTCGCGGAGTCGCATGCTCGACAACAAGAGGAGGGTAAGATGGGGACACCACCACCACTACCACCACCACCACAAAGAGACGAGGATGATCTGGTGATGGAGGAATCACGAGGTCGAGGAGTACCTGACGTGGAAGAGGGACCATCAAGAAGTGGGGTCGAGGGACCGGGGCGTCGTACTGCGAAGAGAAGAGGGGGCACGAAATCGGGTGCGAGAAAACGCGGACATCAAAGAAACGGGCGCGAAGACGGAGGGAGAGCGAGGATGCTTCTGATGTTGATGGTGAGGGCGATGAAGCAGAGGAAGAGAACACGCCCTCCTGCAAGCGTCGCCAGCTTGATGCGCCCGTCACGCCAGGTACTGGTTCTCCTGCGACCCTTCCATCGACACCCAACCCCAACCCCAATCCGGGTTCGGGCCGTGTGCTTCGACGACGGCCCCAGAAGAGCGCGGCTCAGCTTCGAGAAGAACGTGCGATGGAAGAGGCATACCGAAGGGCTGTTGCGGGATAGACCTCCCATTCCATTCGCTTTTTGCTTGTAAATGATCCCATATCTATACATACAGTACTCATAATGCTACGTGTCAGTTTTATTTTTCGTTTACGATCTGCTAATACAAGAAAAAATTATACTACATTCTGAATCGTGCACATATGTGCATGGATCATGGATGCAACGTTAACCGTTGGTTTTGTTCAGAGATGGTCTTGTTGCTGGGTGACTGGATCGGATGCGGGGAGAGGGAAGGGCACGAGACGTGCAAACGTCAGGTAGGACGTGTGTCCCCGGACGTCTGGGGATACCTTGGAATGATTGAGTTTGACAGGGACAGGTTCCGCTTGACTCGGCCCCGCAACGGCGCCGGTGCCTGCCGTCTCGTCCTCTGGCGGTGCTAAGGGTTGAACGATCTCACGCCTCCGCGTTTCTCTCTCTCCGCACTCCTGCACGTCAAGGGCAAACGCGGACGTGGCCGATGCCTCTGCATCCACTCTCGCTCTCTTTTCTGACCCTGCTGCTCCTTCTATTCCTTCCCCTTCTCCCTCCCTAGCTGCAGCCACCGCTCTTGTTCTCGTTCCTAAATCCTTTTCAATCGTCGTCGAATCTTCCTCTCGTTTCCGCTTTCCAGCATTGGCGATCTGGCGCTGGCGTTTTTCCTCTCGATAGACCGCCATGCGTATGAGTTTGTCGACGGCTTCGCTGAGCGGTCGGGGTGGCAGGTGCTGTTGGACTTCGTGCGGGTGGAGGAGGGTTTCGTACATGGTAATGTCTGTGGGAGGTCGAAGGAGGGATAACCCAGATAGTAATAAGTGATATTTGCGTCGTCATCAGAGACCCCCAAAAAACATACAGAAAGTAAGAAAATGCTATAGAGGAGGCCGACAGAACAGAACGTACCAATGAAACCGGCCTCGTTGAGTGCGCTGACAGTTCGCAAAACTTGTTCGATGCATGGACTGAAGCAGCATATCCGTGTAGGGCAGTCTTTCTAACAAACACAAGGGGCAGGAAGAAAAAAGGTGTCGACCATCAATATATCAATCCCGTCGTGTCTGATACTACATGCCTATTGTCGGCGGACGTACCCGCAAAGCTTTTTTCGCGTGTGCGATGGCGTCCCAAGGTGCGGGGAGGTCGAGGAAGACTAATGAGATAAACGGAAAAGATGACCGGGGCGGTATGAAGGAGCAAATTAGGGAAACGTACCCGAATCGACGAGGTTCTCGACGGTAAAGCCGTCCCTGCACACATTTTGGTGCGTTAGCGTGACGATACTCTCCATCCCATGTCGGACAAACTCTTCTCTGTTCGATGGGAAAAACCGAAACCACAATTAGGATAGATTGCGTGAGTGGGGAGGGAGGACGCACCTCACCTTATCGGCACGCGCTTCATGAAACTCGTAGGAATAAAGATGGCCGGAGGTGCCGATGGTTCTGGCTACGGAGTGCGAGAAGGAGCCGGAGCCTGTACCTGGACGAAGAAGAGCGATGGTGAGCAATGTGCTGGATTGGGGGAACGCGTGTATCGCTGGGAAAGATGGTATGGAAGATTGAGATATAGACTTGGCTCATGTGAATCTCGCCAAGGGGGTGGGGGAATGCCACGACGCGTGGTAGCGTAAAGGAACCAAGGGAGAGCTTACCTGCTTCAATGACGCGGCTCCCACGTCGAATGTCAAGCCATGAGGTGATGAACGCGATATCGACAAGATAGAGAATTTGAGTGCGGTGGGGCAATGCCAATGTCCAGAGTTCTGGTGTGGGACGGAGGACGTGAATGAATCCCCTGCCGTTGCGAGATTCGACCTTGGATCCATAGGAAAGGCCGATGAGGTCGTCGTGCTTGTAGTGGCCAAAGCGGTTGTTCAGGTCTTTTCCTGGGGTGATTAGCAGCGGTTGCACGAGTTCCCTGGTCTGTAGCGACGATAAATGAGTGACCTGAAAACCCTGATTGGGTTTCATACCTGCCATATGATGACGAGGTCACCGGCAGCGATTTCGGGTGCGTTTGACCACATCACAGTGACAATGATCGTAGTGGCTACTAAAACGAGGCAGGTGAGATTGAGACGTGGCTCTCGCCGATGGGAAGATCTCGCGAATCGTACACTTTAAATTAATCCGTTCTCACCGCTAGTAACAGGTCCGCATTGCACATGCATTGCTCCTCGCCGCGCCTGATGATCGTGGCGTTGTCCTACTAGGTGCGTCCCTGCCAGATGACCCCATTGTCACTTCTTTTCGTACCTGCAGTAATTGCATCGCAAAACCCGCCCTCGTGATGTTATGTTCATCACTTCTGGCTCCGAGAGCCTACTAATTTATGCCCAGATCCTCTTCCACGCTGATCAAAGTCCCCCCCCTTGCCCCGTCTGTTGTCTCCTCATCTTCCCCTCTTGCGCCTCAGCTTGTATTTCTCCGCCGTCAATTTGTTC
>JBBPOT010000070.1:0-24034 GCA_038091595.1 Leccinum subatratum | reverse complement strand
CGATGCCGCTAAAACAGTCGAACGAACCAGTCCGAACCGGCCCTAGGTTGAGGATCGAGGCAGGGATCCGGACCACCACATCGCCAAAGTAGAAGCTTATCTGGGGGAAATCGTCACACGGGACTATAGGACGTACGATGGAACCGAAACATCGAATTGAATTGAGTGGGGACTCACAGCTGTAATACCCACGGCTAGCGCTGACCCTCTTTCCACCCAGGGTCGAGTGCAGCTTGGCCACTTCCGACTGACTACCAATGATCACATTGGTACCGGTGTCGATGACGGCGGTTATATCTCTCAATATCGTATGGCGATCACCTCGAATTTTCTGTATGTTCACCTGCCAGTATCCCTGGCTCAACAGCATAAGCTCTCGTCTGCGTCCACTCGACACTTCAACTCACCACTACAGTCACGGGCGTATAGCGAATGTCACCTTCATATAGGTCGCCGTTCTTTCCGCCAAGGTACAACTCGCCTCCATCAGAGGTGAGCTTGATTGAGAATACTGGTTCGGTTACCTTTCCTTCATCTACGAGCGTTTCGAAAAAGGGACTGGCAGGATAGAATGACATTGATCGGAAAGCCAACCCCAACATACCATCTGGAGGGAAACCCATATTAGCAGAGTAAGTTGCAGCGGCACCGATGGTCTGAGCGTCCGCCTACTCGATGGTCAGACGTGTATACGTTCAGAAATGACGGAGAACACACACTGAGGCCAGAAATGGTGACGTTATCAATGTATTGTTGGCCTGAGGCAGTGGCTCCGTCATTAAACCCGACCTTGAATGTCAAATCCTTAGCTCGAGCCGTGCGCGACGAAGCGGGGTCCCAGCGGGCATGTTGCGAGCAATCGGAGCAAGTGGGGCCTGGAATGAAGAGATCACTAGCACGTGGGACTGAGCAAATAAGTTGCGGGAGTTGGATCAATTTATCCACCTGGAACCAGTGTCGAGTTCAACTGCAATAGAGGTCAGCTCGACGTATATCAGGAATACAAAGAGAAACACAAGTTACCAGTAAAAGATTTGGGAGGAGTACCGACTGTAATGGTGCTATACCAGACGAAATTTCCATCTTTTATCAAGGCGACTGCGGCACCAGCAGCACGCTTCTTCGAGTTTAGAAGCTCCGTCCCTTTCACCGCAAGAGAATGGGCCATCCCCGTATTTAGCTCGTAATTGTCGAGGCCGCGCAGTATTTTGCTATGAAAATGCTTCTTGAACGAAGGGTAATGTAGGTTGAGCCTCGAACGTACGCATTGACTGATTCGACATGGGAGTGGAGTGCGTCGAGATCCACGCTGTTGTCGGGCTTCAACCACGAAGACCGTTTGGTGAGTGGTATCATTATCCCATTGGCTTTCCGGTCAAGCTCAATGATTGGAAAAGTCGAGGCGGCCGTTGCAAGGATGACTGTAAGGATTGCGAAGCGCATTCGGAACATGGGGGCATCAACAGACCACTGGCATCGACGGCGAATGTATCTTTAATTCACCAGTGCATAGCAACGCTCTGGTTGTTGCAACGTGAGTAATAAGTGATTGTACAGTTATAGATCATACTGTTGTCTGATCATGACTGAAGCGCTGATGCTGCTTTGATGGCAGGCGGGTCGTTACTGTTGCTCCTATAGATCAATATATATCATCAGACTTTCGAAACACCTCACATGATATTCCTGGTCCGACCTAGCGGACGGAATGTATTAATTCGTGGGAATGTTAAGGTCTGCACGGATTCCACGGAAGCAGCTTGAATTCAGATATCAGGCTCGGTTTCCATTCCTGATACTTACCAGTAAAAGATTCGGGAGGAGCACCAACTGTAATGGTGCCATACCAGACGAGATTCTCAAGTTTTGTCAAGGCTGCGGAACCAACTAGATGGCACGGCCGCACTTCGTCGGCAAATACCTTGTTTACATCATTGTGTTTTGTTCACTTTCTTGAAGTTTCGCATCCGTAGTCAATGTAGTTTACTTACCGAAATACAACCACTGCTACTGTAGTAAACTATTCCCAGTAGATCCTGCCGCTCAAGCTTCAATGAATGAATGGATCGTCGACGGAGCTCGCGTTGGACAGCAACACTTTGGTTTAATTGGCACATTCAAGGTTAAAGAGGACATTGTTAAGACACTGCGACTACCATAGATACAGTGTCAACGTTGTTGAAACGTTACTACTGCCACGCCGGTGATGAAAATATACATGTACATATCCTTCGAGTCAACATACTCACCAGGTTGTTCCGTAGGCAGTATCTTGATCAACAGATCCGAAAACGCCTCGTGCGTGTACGCACACGCTGACGAGCCTTCCACCACCCGCAGATTGTCCATGTACAGATTGATCACCAAGCACGCAAATTCGCGCACGAACTGCACGTGTTGGTTGTCCCGCGGGTCCGCACCCGAAACCAATCGTCGTATTGGTTTACGATTCCCAGCGGATGCTCATTACCTAGAAAAAAAATCACAATACAAAAAGGCACGCCGGTCAGGTCAGGAGCGGAACGGAGGCAAGGCAGAAAACAAAACCACACCTTTGGCCACCATCCTCTGCGCCTCGTTCCGATACTCGGTGACGAGCCACTCGATTCCCTGATTATGCTCTACCAAAACCAACGTCTGCCCAATACGACCCGCTCTTGCGGTCCTTGTCCATATCCGAAAGAACCACAGCAGGTTCCAGACCTCCCTGAACAGTGTGATTATCTGCGGATCAACGTTAACCGCGAGCCAGAATCCGTCCCACGGAGCCGGATGATCTCGAACAGACGTCCGTTCATGGATATGTCTCGTCGGTTGACGTCGTACAGCTATGTGTCAAAGACCGGTCAGGTGTCGATCTTCTTGCGGAATGCGGTTGATTCAGACTGTAGCTTTTGACCCTCTGCGCATAATTCCCAGCCTTGTCCGAGCACGTCTTCAACACGTTTCATGTAGGTCAGGAGTTGATCGATTTGTTGGGCCCCGTATCTGAGACATGTCATTGTGATATTTGAACTGGAAACGACGGCGTCAGTCAGTACAGTTCAAGAGAAGTAACGCAATGTGTGCCTTATTGTGTAGACGATTGATGTATTCCTTGACAGAGTCGATGAGTAGCAGTGATCGTGATCGTTTGCACGCCGTGTAAGTTCAAGGTACTAAGGAAAGACGACGACTACCTTTTATCGAATGAAAAGCGTATTGAACTCCCATCCGTGCGAGTTCCTAGCCTGGAAGATGAATGATTGGCAAAACTTGTTCAAGTTGTCGAGTGAGGCCTGGAGTCGGAGAGTTCATAGTGTTATGTAATCTTTTTCCACGGGTGTTAAATTTGGGCTACATCAGCCACAATTATCCGGGTGAGTGACCCTTTACAGTAAACAAGGTAACAATTGGAAAGAAAAATATGAGAACTTCCTTCCGTCGAGAGTCGTATACTACAGCCCGGTAATCATTGGGGAAATCTAATACGCAGCCACCAAGTGTCACTGCCGGTTATTTCCAGTGCAAGAAATTCCGAAGTGCCGGCGCCTTCGCCCACGATAGAGACGGTCGGACAGATACTCGTCCGACTTCGTATGGGTAGTCTATCGAAATTTTATCCTCAAGTTTGATCGGTTTTTTGTTCCGACACATCATAATGTATACCGATACCCACTCCAGTGGCTCCACCGATCTCCTTTCTCCCTCTTGGCCTCTTCCACACTCTGAAATCGACCATTCACTTCCAACCCCCCGTCGGAACCCTCAATCACCTCATCCCTTCAAGTTTCCCCTCGGTCTTGTCGTGCGTTCTCTGCCTTGAGCAAAAATATCATAATTACCGTCGAGATCAGCCCAAAGATAATGTACATCAGTACGAGCCCGTGTCCCATGAGATACCACGGGGTTTGGGTCGCGCGGTAGACGTTGGAGCTGACCACGCCCTGGATACTCCCTCTGCAAAATATGTTGGCTGCCCGTCACGTATGCGGGTATTTTAGAGGAGGTATGTACGCAACCAGAGACAACCATCGCGATGGTGACACTGCGCTTATACGGCCCTTCGAAGTTATTCACGACCCATGAGCTGCATTTCGTCATACCTGTGAGCACATCTGACGAGAATTCTCATATTCAGGACCTACACTCACGATGTGTTGGCTATTTGCGTGCACGTGTCCATCGGTCTTCGTTGTTGTGTGGCTCTTCTTCCTCCCAATTCTCCTCGCTCTCTTCTTCAGAACTGCTTTCGGACTCTTTCTTCCCACTGTCGCTAGCGTAAAACTTATCCAAGTCCCTCCAGTTTTCCTTTGCTTCGCGAACGGGCGTTGAGCTACCTGTAGGCGTGAGTACGACGGGCATGACGCCCGCAGACCCTAATGCTTTTGGTGCCGTGAACCCCGCCGAGCTGATTGCTTGAAGAGGCGGTGCTGCGGGGAGTGTGTCCTCTTCGGTCTGCCGGAGTGAAGCATCGATTCCTCCTTCCAGCGATTCTGGGAGGACGCTATCGCCGAGCGTGACCTTGCCTGTGACTATGCCAAGGGACCCAATCGGTAGATAGTAGTGACCTGGTCCACGAAGCGTTAGAAATCATCACCGTCGGGCCTACTCGACGAACAGATCGCACCAGAGGCTTCCTCGCTCTCCTCGACGATGCCAGCTTTGCCATCGAACAAGACCTTCATCACTTGTTCACGTCGAAGTACGACGCCGCTCTGCTCCTCCGTCTCACTGCCGTTCATCGTCGGCGATATGCCAACGAGAAGGGAATTAAGCATACGGGTTCGGTCCCGAACGTCGTAGTTGAGGTCATATCGCCCCAGAGCCAATACATGGTGACAAAGTAGACTCAGCACCGGGACCGTCGGGCACAGCAAAAAAAGTTTGGCAGCGAGGGTCAGAACTTGAAGCTTGACAAGAGATTCCTGGTGGAGGCGTGTCGATCGATACTGATGCGAAGCACGATGATAGGATAAAGCAACGTACCTCCGTGCTGAAAGACTTGCAAATTTACGCAAGACGTCCGGTGCCCAGTCGGCGATACCTTCTATTACTGTGCCTGTTCCCGGAGCTGCGCCGTACTGTCCTACCAGCCAGAGAACGCAAGCACGCGCTTGAGGGTGCTTTATGTCGTCTATACGTCGGGCAAGGAGCGAGATTATGGTGACCGGTGACTGGGACGACGACACGGGTGCAGAGGAACCAAGAAGAAGCTGGTTCTGGATGAGGGCTTTCAAGACCAATACGGCATTGCTGACAACAATATCTGATATACCTTCTTTGGCAGAGATCACGGTGCAGTGGGTGAGAAACGTACCATGTCTGCTCTTGATCATAGTCATCAGGGCCGAGAGACACTGTGGTGTACATGACGGAATCATTTTTGCGCATCGACCAACGGCGTGAATCGCATCTCCGACTACGACATCGTCCACGTATTCAGCACAATCCTAGAAATTCAGATCTGGGGAACAAGATTAGACACTGGTGCTCGTTTTGAAATCGAAACACACGATAAACTCGCGAAGGAGTGATTGGTGATTGTCTATGTCACAAAGGTTGAGCATCACTTGGATCTTGTCTCTTTTCACTTGCGAAGGATCGTCAGTGCGCACTAAAAACCGATGGTATTGAGCTGAAAAGAGTTGCTATCTACTGATGAGTTGTGTCCCAATGTCAGATATAAAGACTCACTGGATGTGCACGCGTGATAATTAATAGATACGCAAGGACCACACGCTCGACTTCTCGCGATGCGTGTACAAGGCGAAGCAAAGGGTTCACAATTCTTCCAGCAGACGACGGTGGCCCCGCGTAGTAGAAGACGCGCACGACAGCAAGTACTACCTAACCATTCGTAAACAAGAGGCTTGGGCTTGGGCTTGAATGGCAGACGCACCGCCGGGTTCTTGGACTGGAATAAAGGCTCTGACGATACAAGAAGGAGCTGAAGGTCAGAATCAACTTCTTCTTCCACTGACTCGCCATGCTGTGAGTCGATCGGTTGAGGCAGCATAGTCCGTGCATATCTAAGTAGAAGACTGAGGAGATAGACTTGTCCCCACTCGTCCACATCTATAATAATTTTGCACAGACGCCTATATTGTCGATGCAAGAGATCTAGTCGGGTGGGGCAGACAGACTCGAATGCAACGATGGCGCTGCCTATGGAGAGGGGGGATCGGTCGGCAAGAAGGGTGGTTACGACGGATATCAGAGCGGGTTGTTGTGCAGCATCTAATCTAAAATATAATCATTACTGTGGTTTAGAAAGACAAAAAAGCACAGCCCGTACTGGAAGACCTTCGGTATTGCTAGTGCAGCTGCCTTGCGAACGTATGGACTGAGATCCGCTGCGCATTTCTTGATCGCGAGAACTACCAGACTGCATATCATTGGGACTTTGATGCCACTAAAGACGCGTAGCGCCATGGCGCGGATAAGTGGACTAGAGTCGGCGAATCGGTTCGCAAACACCCCAGATCAGTGATCACTTACAAATACATGGATAGATCCCACTATGAAGTCGATGATCAGGTCGTGCAACCGTTCGCAGGGGGAACATGCTCGCGTAGCTGCTAAATATACCGTCACGTACGAGAGCGTGGCGTTGCGGGACACCACCAAAATGATGTACCCCACCGCAGCTGCAAGTATACGAAATCGATTCAGTATTTGTTGATTAAATGGGGCGGTCAAACAATGGCGTACCGACAGCGAGGCAAGTACTGCAGTGGCGCAATTGAATCGTAATCCACGCGGTGTCAAATGGGAGCATAAAGGACGTTCAAATTAAACAGTCCACGGTTTCCGTAACGGTCTGCCAAGAACCCGACAGTACATGTGGCTATACATGCCACAATGTACACTGGGACCGTCAACAAGTTTGCAGCGGTCGCCTGGCAGCCTAGCCCCCCGCAATCAGACCATCATCCTTAGGTTGCGCGCGTTCATCAAATTCAAATCGCTGTGCTCTTGCACGCTGCGCAGTTGCACAGATAATCAGTAACTTGAAGCAACTCCATGAAATACGGCACAGGCAGTACTCACCGATGCAAGTGAAGTGCGAGCACCCGTAGAGTATAATGATGTTTGGGCGGAAGACGATCGACGAGCTCTTGATTTGCATCATTTTTAGTGTCGGAACTTTAAGTCCTGTTGGCAGCAATAAACTCCTCGTGGAGATCGTACGTCAACAGAGGGACCGGAAGCGAGAGGAGGTAAGTCTTGAGGACCGACGTCACGGAACCAATATCGTTGAATCGGTCGGTATCCCGGAGATCAAAGGCGGAATATTCGCCTCGCTCAAAAAGCTGAGATATCATCTTGGTTTGGCTGGCACCTCCTGTCTTGCGGTAAATACCCTCGTAGTCGAGCGCTGCGGGATGCGTCAGCGAGCGTCTGTCGACCGAAGACATTAGGACCCAACCCAGCGTCTCGACTGCCTCTATACACTTTTCAACTATGGCAGGAACCTTGCGGTCGCCCCATCGCAGGTCAGATCGGACCTGCTCGGCAAGCTCACGACCAAATATCAAGGGAGCTAAGATGGTTTGAGCGGCAGGCCATCGTCTGCAGACGTTCCATCAGACGAACCTTGTTGCCCGATCCCATTCAGTTCGTCCCGCGGACGGGCAGGATACTGGGAACATGACACATGGACTTGATTGACGCATCGCGAATGAACGTTGATATGGCACACTAAACAGCAGTTGAGACGAACCCGCCGTAGACGTAGACGACGAGGATGACTCACTCGTGCATCGGAAATGCGATCCACCCCACAGCTTCTCTCCGCAGTGATCGCAGCGCGTAAACCGAAGAGCATTCGCAGGTTGAAAGTTATGTTCAAAGTGCCTCTTGCTTCTTGGATCCGAGGATGCAAACGTCTGGTCCCTCATTCGGTGGCCCGGCCACTTGAAGATACCAGTGGTCATGGCTTCGGAAGGCTCAGGCTTTGGTCCTCGGATCATTCTGATTTCGCGATCATCAAGAAGGGTCGTCATGCTCGAGTTCGGCCCCGTGCCTGAGCTGAACGACGGCTGCGGCCGGTGGAAGATGTCCAGTATGGGTTGTTGACCGCGATCAAACGACAGGTTTTGCTTTTCGCGAAATACAGGCTCTGGTTCGTCGAAGGTACGTCGGGCGATGGTGGTGGGGAATCAGCACGGGCAGCCTCCATCCGTCGAGTATATTGCGCGCTGAGTTTGGCAAGTTCCTCGTTCCGAGCGTTGAGCACTGCCGTTTCCTCCAAAAACTGCTCGCGCGCTGACCTGAGCTCGGCGATCTCTCTGAGGAGGGTGTCTCGTTGGCGAGTGAGTGGTACGAGCTCGTGATGATACTGTTTCTTGATGCTGTCCAGCCGCATCGTTAAGGAACGGCTTAATTGGGCGGCAGAAACATCGCCGCCCGATGATATGGCTCCGGATGCACTGTATACTAGTGAGCAGGGCTGTGATGGGGGCACAGATGTGACAGATACCTCTTTGAGGAACACAGCTCTTCGACCTCTGCCAACGTGACCTCTCTCGGAGAGATCCTTTTCGAGTCGATCCAGGTTTTTATTAAGCTCTTCTGACATTTTCCGCCGTACCTCGCGGCGACTGCTCTCCCCCGTCAATGCGGTAAGTTTGGCTGCTTGACCAGAAAGCAGGACTCGCAGACGAATGATCTCCGACTCGGCATTTCGGCGTGCTATCAGCTCGCGGTCGTACATACTCTTTCTGGGCTGCAGTGAGCCCATCCATGTACTGCTCGCTCGCCCGCTATCGCAAAAGCGTTAAACCATCAACACGGCACCAAGGTCGATGAATGTAATGTTACCTTTGTTCTCCCATACTTTGACTTGAGTTCCAGGTACTCCTTGTGTTTCTGCTCCAACGATATCAACACATTTTCCACAAATACAGTTTCGAACCGAAGCTGCTGCGAACCTCGTGCGTTCGCGTCCGAAAGGGCATCTTGCAGACGACGAACGACGAGATCGTGTTCGCTCGTAACAAGTGACAGCCCCGGGCTGCCGGCAGGGGAAGTGACGGTGATTCGAGTCGTCGAGGGGAGATAGCTCAGAGAGGCGTTTAAGTCTAGTCTTTCTCGCATGGACGCACGCTGAGTCGAAGGTGCGTAGGATTCGGAAGCGGCGCGTCCCCTAGGAGGGAACTGGAGAACCGAGTCTGACGCAAACTCCGTGGCCGCCGTAGTATCAGCTGATGTGGCTGGTGGAGGTGGCGCCACGGGTCCAGAACCCGTATTTGAGGAAGCATCCACTCCGACGCCATCGGTTGGTAGCTTCCCGACGTCATCCTGAGGGATGAGTGTATGGATAGAAGTCGGAGACTTGTGCGGTGCCTCCTCTTCTTGCTGTGCAATCTCGTCCAACGACTTGAGCGATGGAAGACCACCAACCGATTTGAGGAAGAAAAATCGGCGCCAGACATCGAAAATCGTATAGGCCGTAATGCCGGAGCGATGAATGTTGCGGTGGACGTGCGTTCGACCGGCGAAGATTTCTCGGGACCATCCTGTTGGGCGGGGAGTGGAATGCAAATGGGGGATCGAGCGTCGTGGACCCAGAATGAGTGCGTGTCGATTCCGGAGTTGCGCGGCCATTTTCCGGTATCGCTGGGGAGGAAGATGAGGAATGGTAGATGGACGAATCGGACGAGCTGTCGCGTAACAAGCTGGCATTCGAGCATCGTCGAAAGATGGAATCGTCAAAGTATGACTTTGAGGGCGACGGGGCGACGGGGGAATCGGAGCGAACTGGGAGGGTTTGAGAGCGAACAATCTCGGGGAGATGCAGAGTTGTGAACGGTTTCGTTGAAGCGGAGGGTCAGACCAGGGTTAATTGACCGACGTTTGTCAGCTCTGGATGTTTGGGTGGGGACGTTGAGACCACCGATAGGTATCAAGATGTCCTGATTGGGGGAAGTCTTTGCCAGGAGGACGTTGAGGGGCCGCACGCTATCATCATAGCTCTTCCGACGTTGGATCGGATCAGCCTGTGGAAATGAGGGAGTGAGGTGAGAAATGCTGGTGGTCAAGTGGGACGGAGCCGATGTATTTTGCTGACTATCTCCGCCTGGGGTGGTTGGGTGATGGGGTTGCCACTCAGAGAAATGAGTAATTCGGCGTGGCCGCGATTAGTATCGGGAGGGGCGACAGTCATTATGAAAGACTGTGAATGCTGGGAGGGTGGCGATGACGTCGACTGCGGTTGCCCTTTGAAAATTTTTCACAGGGTAAACTCACCGAGCTATTAACAGAAGTAGCAAATTTTGTGCGGATGAGTACATTCCAGGGTCGAGAGCAAGAATAGCGAAAAGGCGTACAAAGGTATGTCGCTTCCAGACCACACCACGACTGGATCGTTTGTCTCGGTCACCCCAACGCGTCGATCACGCACAACAAAATTTCGGGATGTACGGTAGATATACGTCTTCCAGTCCGTCATGCTCGCCAAGATATTTTTTCACTTGAGTTGTTCCCCCGTCGCGCTGAATTGGTTGTCCTCCTGCAGTCTCCGGATGACGACGGTGCACTCCGCCTCAGTCAGGAACGTGGCATTGTCTGAAAAATCGACGAGGATCCAGAACGAGAGCGCGCTCGCGACGACGGTGATGAGGCCCTCGATGATGAATATCCAAGACCAGGCCGCTTTGCCTCCGACGCCTTCCATTTTGGAGATCGCCACCTGGAGCAGCGCCCGCGCGTCGAGTAAGGTGACACTGATGGAGGGAGAACAGAATAAAGTATGCCTACCGCAAGGAGACCGCCAAACGCGCCGGACACTGTCGCTGCGGAGAAGAATATTGCGAGCCTCGGACCGAACTCGTTGCGCTTGTACCAGCTGTTTGTTCGTCATCTCGCACCGTCAAAAATTGGGGGAGAGCGATCGGCGAGGAGCACGTACCATGAAAGGCAGTAGGTTGCGCCTGGGTAAAATCCCGCCTCGAACATGCCGAACAACCATCGCAATACTGTTGGACCAACGAAGTCAGGAAACGTGGACTCTTTATCACACGGCGATCACGTACCCATGAGACTGCTGAAATTAGTCGCGAAACCTTGCATTGTCTGCCAGTGCGCCAGGGGACAAGTGGCTTTATAGCTTCAATTTGGGATGTGTGTAAGAGTCAACAAAAGAGCGTCACATCCGATGCGAAAGGCGTCATCTTTGCCCATCTGTTCGACCATCTCACAGGTCAATGTATCGGTGACCTAATCTTGGATCGATCGAATCAGATCTGTGCGTTCGTGTTGTGTGAATCCGGGGTGGAAGCGTGTGCGAGATAGACCCGCCACACCCGAACCTATGTGGGCGGGAACAGCGTAAGTTACTCGTCACGACAGGTGTCGAGTGACGCAGCGTCGGACGGATATGAGTCGGACGAATGTCTGGCCGTGAGCTGAGGAAAGGACCACAGAACGCTAAGACAAACCACAGTGGGTTCATCAAACATTGTCTGAGTATGGTTGGGTATCGCATTCTGGCGGTGGTGGAGGATGCTGCTTGTGTACTGGACGGGAACGACGAGCGGCAGAATCCGGGGAACATTTCTTCCTCCGCTTTTCTTCCGTCACTTGAGGGGGGAAGGCATCGGGCGCTGAGGCAGCCAGATTAGGATTATCCTTTCATGTCATGAGTCAAACGAACCATACGTGGCATGGACGAGGAGATATTGTTCAAAGGCCAAGGTGGTACACGCGGTGGTACGATTGCAGATGGTTGTTCGAGCTGTGGCTTCCTTAGTGGCTGAGATCCATTCTTGAGATTTTTCATCAAGTCGGCTATGCCAAGCTGTGCATAGGGATCGCGGTTGCGCCAGATAACCAGCTGAGTGGTGAGAGGCAAGAGCAACCGGTCCACGCGCCCTAGATAAGCTAAAATAAATAAAATAAAAATAAAAATAAAAACAGATTAATCGATTTCAGTGATCCAGTATATATTTGAGGAACTTACCTTGAAGTTCAGGAGGCAATCGATCCTGGTTCTGTCGAATAATCAAGACGAGCATTCTAAAGTACGCTGATTTGTATGGCTGGTGGAATTTAGACGGGCACGAGGTGAAAAGGTGGAGTTTCATGCCCGCTCGGTTCAACGTGGTTCTCACCGCCTGCGATGCTCGAATCAGGCCACGAACCACCCGAATATTAGGGGGGAGAAATATATATATATATAATGACGAGCCCGAGTCACGGCAGATAAAGGAAAAAAAAAAGCGCGGACCGCCGGACACACCTCCGATTCTCACGCGCTCCGCTTGAGGTACCCTGACCCGACACGATACATTTGCTTTCCTTGCTGGTTGACGAAGGCGGTGATGGCACAGGGCGAGCGAAAATCCCTACCGACGCTCAGGTATTGGTCATATCGTCTTTTGAGCTCTCGTGCAGCAGGACCCCGACGACGTCTCCGCAAAACTTCCGTTGACCGGCAAGACAAAAACACCACGGATGGCTTAGCGAAGAAATATTAGTTTGATTGACACACGTGGCGAAGAAGAGGAAAAATGGCTTACACGCGATGGAAATCAGGGGGGAGGGGGCCTCGATCGCCTACAGGGGAAGACAGCGGAGGATTGTGACTTGTTACTTGCCGTTCCCACTATTACTCGCATCGGGATGATGCTCGCGCTGGTGTGCAACTTAAGGAGGAATGGAGGCGCAGGGTAGAGCGCGGACAGGGTCATATGTGGCATAGGCAACCGTGCCGTTGTCGACGATGGTGAAAGGTAGTGGGGTGGAATGTTTGCGTCTAGTTGATGGAAACGAATTAGATCGAGCGTGCGAGGTGCCGTATTTTTATTTTCTCTGTCCCTTTCCCTTTCTCTTTTTCTTTGAGTTTCAGTCTAGTTTCCAGCTGGGCAGGTGCTGTATGGTACGACCGCTTATCCGTGTTTCGTTTCTCGGGATGCCTAGGTTGGTGTGACGAGGGATTCCCTCCCGCGAATCTTCATCTGTTCCAGCACCTCTGAGATCTTGGATACCTCCATCCGCCGGGAGTACTCGGGATCCCGGCTTGTAGTCGTCAACCGACCCCGACTTGACATCCGACACGGGCACGGGTTCCATAAATCGCACACGGAGCGCAAGCCATTGCATTCCCTTGACGTTCCTGACAAACACCACCGCCTCATGGGGTCCTTCGGCGTAGATGATACCGGGGTAGCCCACCTTGGCAAATCCGGATGAGTCCGAGTTGGGAGAACCAGTGGTGCATGGAGCGGCGTTTGGTGGGGGAGAGAAGGTGGTGGGAGGTTAGGAGGGTGTGATAGATGGGTGATAGGTGTGTAGGTGTGGGGGGAGTAGCAGCGACGACGGTGGTTTCCGGTCTGGACCGGGATTGCGAGGTCGTTGCCTCCATCTCTTCCGATTCGTGAAGGGTGGTAGTGAGGAAGGTTAGCGGTTCGTACACCGGGAATCTGAGCATAACGTATGATCATCACGGATCACTACCGTGGTATTTATTCGAAGGCAGAAAAAAGCGGAGGGGAAATGGAGAGTGAAAGAAGGGACAAGGTCAACGGCGGATGCTACTCACTCGCACGCGTCGTCGATCTCGGCAGCCCGAAAGTGCACCTCGGCTTTCCAGCCCTCATGTGCGTCGCGGGAGGCGTGCGCACCTCTGACGCTCGCAGACATGGCTGGGTAAATTTGCCACAAACTTAGCGGAGGCATGAAGTGTGTGAAAACCTCCACTCATCGATCACGAGCTTGCATAGTATACACCCACTATTACTAAGTATGGCACACCCATCCACAATTCCCCCCGTTTGTTCCCTCAAACTTCAATCGCCTAGATAGAAGCGTGACACTGACAATTCAAGCCGACAAAACCCTCCTCCTACGGTCCAAGAGTCTTGGATGGGAATGTCCTAATCTTGCAATTTTTGTGTCAATAATTACTACATTCCGAACGAAATACTAGTAATACCTTGGATGTCAGCGAGAAAAAAAACCGAACAGGTCGAAGAAGACGAAGTGGTAGAGAACAGCACAAAAACGACGAACGCAACAAAGGAACCACTGGAGTGTCTACGCCAATGGCGAGACACAATTGGATGTGAATGTAATGAAATGCGTCATCCCAAAATCCAAAGCCAACAATGCTCGACTACTGCAAATCAACCGTACCAATGCTCGCCATCAACTCACTCAACGACGTCTCGCCCGAATCTGAACCTGTATGAAACTGTCCGTCGCCACCCGTTCTGCCCGCGCTTCCGAGTCTGCGAGGCCAGCAGAAGTGCGCCAAAAGGTTGCCGAATCCGAACGAGCAGTCGCAACGCACGCGCCTCTAAATCAAACAAAGGATCCTCGCCAGAGAAGTCCTCTGCGAGCAAGAGACTGATCCACGGATGAACGAGAACGAGATGATGCATCCCGAGCGAGTTAATCTTTGCTTTCGATCCGTACGTTGCCGAGAATCGGCGCCATGCCGCAATAAATGTGAGGGCTCGAGTCGGATTCGCGTACCGCGAGACGTGCGAAATCGGTGAGAGGGAAGACGAGGCCAGATAGTCGAAGTCGATCAGATACGAGGAAGAGCGATGGGAGATCAAGAAGTCGTTAGTATAGCGCAATGATGATGATTGGAGAGGGATCGGAAAAGGATGATTGCAAATCCATGACCATGCGATTTATCTCAGCAGCCTCTATGGCATGGGGAAGTGACACGTGGAGGCATAATTTGGTCGTATGCAACGAGATCGGAGGGGAGGTAGCTTTTGGTAATGCTAGCCGAGTTTCCAGTCCAAGAGAGAAGCGTGACATCATCCGACTGCGTCAGGATGTGCTCGAGGAGGCGAAGGACTGCTCGCTTGCCCTCGCCATATATGACGGGGAGTAAGACGTCAAAGATACAAGTGAGTATGTGATATCTTCCTTCCGAGTCGTTCGGCGCTTCTAGGCGAGGTACAGCTTCTCGCGCGCACCCTATCCAATCCCGGTTGAAGTGTAGTGAGTTTCTCCGTGGCGAACGGCGTTGCCTGCTCCGTCTCTGAGAGAATAACTGGGGCTTCCTTGTAATTAAAAATGTCCAGGCCGAGGTACGGCTTCCAATCCTCTGCAAAGTTGAATCATCCTTGAGGCAACAATACTCTTGGTACGTCCACCTGCGAGTGTTCCAGATACTTCCAAAGATCGCCTTCCTGTTGCGACTCCGAGAGTACACCGAGGAGATGAACGATCATGAGTGCGGCGCGACAGTACCACCGAAAGATGGCAACAACAGATTCTTGCTGAACACCCTTATCTGCTTGATTGACACAGCACGTATCGCTCCATGCCCATCGGAAATGACGAGAGCGGACCAGCTTGCAAAAAGTTGATAAGCTACTGAGATGTAGGAGATTCCGCCGGCAGCCATAGATCGAGACATTTTCCACCGCTGGCTGCCACTTGTGCGAGAACATCACATATTGATAGAATTTCTCCACTTCTTCCTTGATGCGTGCATGGTCGAGACGATCACGGGTAGTTAGACCGAAATTCGTCAAACGCAGCAACTTGTTGTGTTTTATCAAAGAGACAACCAGTGACAGTGTCGATAAGCACGCGGGGTATGTCACATATGGTGTCATGAATGACTTTTCGGATGAGTGGAGTCGTGTCAAGATATCGACCTGATATCAAAAGTACGTAAATTTGTATCTTCGTGGGTTGAATCCAATGGGCTCACCGTGGCTGCAAACTTCAAGTGGGTGCGCCGAATTCTTCATCATTGACAACAACATCTCGAACACACTGAACGCCTCTTTGCAGTGGCCCATGCTATGCAATATGGAGTATTTTTTCTTGTAACCTTTGCAGTTCAATGGGTCATGTTCAATAACCTGATCGTAAAGTCACTACGTCAACTACGCGCAATGGAAGAGTCGATTTATACCTTGTCCACGCTAACAAGTTTGTCCTTCAGTAAACCTGCTCGCGCCTTGCAGCATTTGACAATGATATCATTCATGTTCGGGTAAATTGAGAGTGCGCTCGAGTAGTGTCCGATGGCCACGCCATGGTCATTAGTTGTATCAGCGCATTTCTTGATACAACGTCGTTTGAAATCTCCAGAGATCCTCAGCTTTCTCTTTCTGTCACCAATGAAATTACCCACCAAATTCCCACTTGTGTTGATCATCGAAGGCATGTGTTTCCTTCAATGAGAGCTCGTTCTTCATCTTTGGAAATTCGATTGCTTCCCTAACACGATTGTCTTCTTAAGAACCTCACAGACTTCCACCTCATCATACCGCCCCGGGTTCTCCGACGTCTTCTTCGAATGAATACTTGAGCATGCTCCGGAAATGTCGCTGGATCATGTTTGGGGACGCCACCCCTTATATTTGTTGCGATGGGTGCAGGTACGAAGCTGAGGACGAGGGAGAGGTGATGGTATCGATGTGGAACGCGCCAGCAACACGAGAACCTCTGAATACGTCGGCTACAAATATGATAGCGGTTAAAGCTTCGTAAGAAATAATGTTATCAAGCACGCACCTGAGAACGGTGTGATCATCTACGCCGGTATCCTCAAAGTTAATTCCAGCCGCCCCATCTGCGCAAACGATGATCTGAAGCTGGTTCCACGCAGTGGTAAGTGAACGAATCGCAAGAATAGGATGCGATCACGAACCTTGTCGTAACACCTATTCGTGCACGTCCTCACCTCTACACTCTCTTGAAGATCGTAGGTCCCGCACAGAAAGCAAAGAAAGTTGGAGCAGAGCGCTGCCAAGTCTTCCCCGTTCGTGGTTTGGGTTTGCGCGTTGTTGCGCTGGCCATCGACGCCGTCACGAGCGGGTGCGGCACGTCGAGGCAGACGACGAACATGCATCGTCGATGAGACTCAGATTAGCGGCGCTGGTTTGGTCCTTTGCGAGCGCTTGGAGCAACTGCGACCAAGTCTTACGATTCTCTGCGGTGAGAACTCCGATGGAAGACCGGGCAACCTTGACGTCGTTCGAGACGAGGGAAAACGAGCGGCGGGCAGCTTCGTTCATGACCATCTTACATCCCCCTATGATTCCCGTACGATTCGTTGTCAGTCCGAGACGATGATGGGGCGTAAATACGCACCTGTGTTGGAATACGGGCCGTTCCGAACAACCATGCCGAGAAGACGCTCGCGGACGGTATCAAGGTCAAGTTGTCCTACACGCAGGTTCATGAATGAAGCCGAGGGAAGAGACGATGAGCACGGCAGCGCGAGGTAACAGAACCTCGATCTGGGGAGAGAGATCAACGATCGATGGACGATGGATGATCTCAAGAAAATAAGCACGTACTCGAGCCCAAAAAAGGTATCAAGAGCGAGAATCACAGGATCGCTGTGTGACAAGTAACTTTCGTACCTATATCGGCGTCAATGAGCGGGCGATGCTTGAAATGGCAGAGGCATGATGGATTCTCACCAGAAATCCTTGATATAACTGTGCGGCAGAATGTCGGCGCTAATTCTAGATGTGATCGAGGAGAGAGACGTTACCTTGCTCGCCCTGCCGCCCACTGCTTAAGACGCTCTGGGAGGGCAGGACCGTCTCCCTCGAGTTCTGAACTGCACAGGTGGTAGCGGCATGTTCTTCGTCACCTTGAAGGCCACATAATCGCCGTCATCGAGGCATCGTGGCATCGTCGAGAAGTTGTCGCTGGCGGCGACAGCGAGGGGTGAGCAAGGCAGGACGAGGACGAGGAGGAAGACAAGATACGTGCTCACCATCATGCGTCTGCCAGTGCGCCGTCGTCGTCGCGTCCCGTCGTGGTACGCCGTCGTGGCAGTCGTAGACCGTGGTGTCGCGCCCCGGCGTTGTCCTCGTCCTCCTCGCATCACCCTCGTCCTCTTCGTGTCGTCCTCTTCGTGTCGTCCTCTTCGTGTCGTCCTCTTCGTGTCGTCGTCATCGTGGCGGCAGTCGTGGTGCCGCGTCGTTGGCGTGTATTCAGGAGAGGGAGAGAGGGCGGAGGGGACACGGACACGGACGGGTTAGGAGAGAAGAAAGACGGTACGCAACGTCGATAGCAAATTTCTGACATGGATGTAGATAACTGCGAGTCTATGTCCGTGATGAGAAATAGATCACCTTGGGAACAGAGTACAAACAAATCAAGTGTGACAATAGATGTCTTTGTAAGGGGTGGAGGGAAGAAAAAAGAAATGTGGGGGAGGTTATATGTAATAATTGTGGCAGGAACTCTAGAGTGGAATCCCATCAACGTATTTGACAGCACACACTCAGGCTAATATGACTGTTCGCGTCAGTCGCGTCCTTAGCTGTGCAGTCAAATAAACTATAACGAAGCGTTTCCATCCATCATCTATGCTCAACTAGCCTAGCACGTCACCATAGTTGATTATTGGTAGAAGACTTTATCCACCGTGTACGACAGACGAACGAGGGGGAAATCAAGGTTGGGAGAAACGCAACGACGCGCCGGAAACACTAAATAGGAAGGTGGTAAAGGGTGAAATATACAAGTAAATGGGCAACGACACCAGCACAAGCCTTTTGGTCGTGGGGGAATTGGCGCCAAGGTAATCACTGATGCACACGATGTCATCTTTGACACAGAGAGGAGAATCATGGGATCGCTGTGTGACAAGTAACTTTCGTACCTATATCGGCGTCAATGAGCGGGCGATGCTTGAAATGGCAGAGGCATGGTGGATTCTCACCAGAAATCCTTGATATAATGCTGCGCGCAAATGTCAAGACCATGGAATCGCCCAGTAAACTAAGGTGCAATCAATGTAAAGGGACACAGGCGCAAAATCTACGAGACTCACATAGTACCATACCCTTTAATCCAGCTCCCCACCGCCAAAGTCAGAACCATACATCTCATAAATATGACACGCGTCTGAGTCATCGTCCGATCCGCCACTATCTTCATCCTCTGATATATCCCATTCAAGAGTTTCCAAGTCCGCAAGTGAGAAACTAGGGTCAAGGTCCTGAAGCCGATCACGGCATTCGACGGAATGATCAGCAACTGAGAGGGAAGCGCATTCGATGCCGCCAGATTCATTTTTCGAATCGCCGCAGAGATTGTCTCCCGACGACTCCCAGTCGAGATCGGATAGTGAGAAATCGTTAGTGAGATCGTCGAACTCATGCAGAGGGGCGTGTTTGTCCATAAGAGATGCGCCAGTAGCAGGCACAGAAGCACTGTTTGGTGTAGAGTACCGGGAATACAAGCTCTGCGGGTTTGCTCTCGTGGACTCTGAATCAGCTTGAAGCGTGGTACCGTCCCGAACATGAGAATAGGCGTGGCCAACACCAAGGCCCCAGTGATTACGCATCAACATATCGCGGTCCACAAACCTTTGCATTGCTGTTTTAGCGACACGACAAAAGGGTAGGGAGCTCGACCGATTACTTACTTGTTAATATAGTAATACTTCCACTCTTGAGATGACGGTGCAGTGTCGTCTGGGTGCAATCGTCCTTTTGCGAAGGCAGGTATCAAATGGCACCCTCTCAATACTTCCACAGGATCCACGAAGTCGCACGCATTCGCAGTGTCCAAGGGAACCAAACGTAACATATCGAGTGGTACCCTAGTATCGTGTCGTGCATGATGATGTGGCACCAATTCGAACCATTGCACATATAGGAAGTCTAGCCGACTAGCGTTATAATCCTTGAGCCCAGGACCAATATATTGGACATTGGCGTGGTAGATACCGAGGATTCGAGCGTAGCAGAAGCGATGCGGGACCACTGGGTCTGATTCTTCTTCGCGCCCTCCAGCGAGCATCATTATGCTGCGGTGGTCGCTGTTTGGGTTGAAATTATCCTGACGGCGGTCAAGGTCGTATGTAGTGTAGTTGATGCGAAGGACGTTGTGCTGGTAGATGCGATTACCTTTGAATAGTACCTGATTGAAGTTGACCTTCGACATGTTGTAGCTATTGTCCAGGCCCGGTTGCACATGATCCGCACCCGGTTCCGCTGCACCCAGATGAATAGACCGGATGCGAGGATAAAGGTGGCGCCTCAACTTGGGGATGAAGTCCTATCACTTTATCAGTCGGGCCAGAGCGGAGGATTAAGTAAACCATACCGCCATGGCTGGATTATTTGAGTTTCGGTCGACGAAGAGATCAAGGTCAATGGGCCTATGCTGCGATTTCCCGATGTTATATCGTTCGTCCGGAACGTTCGGTACAGATTCAGATGGACAGCCATCAATTTTTGACTCGCGGATTCGACGTATTCTTACTTGTCGGCGTTCGATCTGAGTTAATTGACGAATAAACCCCTTCCTGCTGGTGCGGGTATACCTCCCTTTCCCGACTCTGTGTTCCCGTTCGCCCTTGAACAGAAGTTAGAACTTGATTCATATACTCAGCTTTACATTAGGTACTCACCGGCTGTGTCGAGTACGAATCCGTTGTCCCGAACATCCTAATTGAAGCCGCGTAGTCACCCAATGCATGTAACTTGTAGGTGCGAAGGTTGAAAGTCTTGGGTTTGCGTGTTGGGACAGTCATAGTAGAGCTTGCAGCATCGCGCTGCGATCGAGTGCGAGCCTCTCGACGTTGGCGGCCCTCCGTCTCACGCTTGAGTTCTTTGGTGCGAAATGCGGGAGAGGTTTCAGCTTGAAAAGTACGTATTGCATCGCCAAGAGATTTCGTGACATCGTCCAGGATTTGAAGGGTCTCGTCGGTATGCATTCGAAGCTTTGCTAGGCCGTGCCACTGACATAGGAGATAAAGAAGGTTTGACGTGGCGGCACCATGTGGATCTGGCAGTAAACCTTCAAACACGGGGAGAGAACACTGCCAAGCTCAAATCAGACGGAGGCCTTCAAGCGGCCACTCAGATGGTATTACACACCTGCAGGAGGTCTTCAAAATCATGAGCTGCTAATCTCTTCATCTCCGACACATTCGTCGAAAATCGTCGGATCGTATCTCGGCCGAACGTGGGGACCTGACGATATCTATAAGCAGGCCATATATCAGCTGCATGACAGAAATAGCATTGAAGTTGGGATGACATTCCTACGATCCAGTTCGCGTAACTTATTACCTTTTAAGCTATCAAGGATGCGTAGGAGATGAGTCAAGATAGCCTTCCAGACCCCTAACTCAAACTCGTGTAGTAGATCAACTACAAGCATGGCAAAAACATTGAATCCGAATATGCCAAGTTTCTCTGTAAAAGCATTCTGCACAAGTTAGCACGAATACATGAATACCCCATCGGATCCACGCCTACCAGAGTGGGTATGAGCGACTCATCCTTGAGGAGCTTTTCAACAACTGATGAGTTGACCGCATAGTTTTTCTCGTAGATTAGATGTCGAGCGTCCAAGACTTTCTTTTTTAAATGATTGTCAGCGATCCGAACCAATACTTGTCGCTGAGACATGTCCTGCTCGCGACCCATATCAGGGACAGACGTCATGGGAAGCTTGCATCGTGGACAGGGACACATCCCAAGGTTTCGTATGGATGCAATCAAGACCCTACTCAGACGAAATTTATGTCAACTGATGATCTAGGTGAGGATAGAAGGAAGACACCGACTTCTCAGGATAATCAGCGGAATACGTGAATATCCGTGGATAAAAGCGTCGGGTGACACCGTCACCACAAAGTATGACGATTCCGTGCTCATACGCCTCTACGAACTCTTCATCAAGAATAATTTTCCATTGTGCGTGAAAAAGTTCTCGCTGACAATGCGTGCGAAGTATTTCACCTGCTGCTTTATCGCCGAGATGTTCCGCCAAGAAATCCTTAAATTCGTCCGGTAGCTAGACAAAGAATTAGATCATAGATCAGCAGAGACACTCAATACTTACCGTCTGGAAATATGCAGCATGAGAGCAGAGATTGTTGGTAGGTTGAGATCTTCGAAGCTTTGACTCATTTCCAAAAAATACGTAAAGTGGCCAAAGCTTCGCGTCGCCGAAGGCAGTTAGGTGTGTTGCGTCCGACCAGAACATCAGTGCCACGACGACACGAGGCAGATCACAGCCAGGTTCTGGGGCTGCGTCTTGAAGCGTCCGATGTGCCTGTAGAAACGCAGTAGACGTGTACAAGTCGCTATAGATTTTGAGGTCATGGTCCCGGTGGGGTGGATGCCATCGTAGTTCGTACGGTTCGAAATGGAAGAGCGACGAGTGAGCGGGATTTGTGATCTTTTCCCTCACGATGGAGACGAGGGAACGGTGGTAAAAGTCTTCGACCTTGTAGTCTTTCGCTCCCGCACACTTTGTCTGCGTATGAAACGGCACCGATATTGTGACAGACGAACGTTTCCAACCCTCGTCCTCACCCAGCCACTCCGGAGTGTCACCATCAAATTGATTGTGTGCAAGTTGTGCGTCAATAGCGGCCCATGGGGTCTGTGAGATGGTGGAGGGAGAGAATGTAGAATCTCCGATGATCTCGAGTAGTTGTCGAAAATCCTCCTTGGATTTTTGGACTCCCTGATTCCAGTACCAATTTCCAAGTCGCATTGAGGCCTCGTTAGGATAAGGATGGTACGAATTCTCGCAGGGTTTGGGGTCGACGACTGGAGGACACGTGTTCTCGACCGATTGCGGATCTTCCGGGTCGTGCCGAGGAGGTGAATCGCTGCTGTAGATGCGGAATAGACCAAATTTGTTCACCTGGGTCTTGTATAGCTTCCGAACTGAGGCGTAAAGGGACCGTGTGGATTGTTTAATGGATGAAGACGGAACAGTCTGGGACGATGGCAACGAGGTACTTGGGGGATTTAATGAAGCCGGTTGCGCATTTGAGAATACCTCAGGAGGAGGTAGCGCTAACAGACGCTCCGGAAGTAGATCAAGAAATTCTAGTGGACGTTGACGCTGCGACCCTGGCTGCAGCGAGGGAGATCCGTCACTAGCTGTGGGTAGTTGCTGCGAGAAAACCTGGACCATCAGAACCGAATAACTGGGGACGCGTCCCTTTTGCTCACCTGGGGCGAACCATCCAAGGATTGGTCCTCGTGGGGTTCTGAGGCATGGGATGCACCGAAAGTTCGTACCCGTGTATGATCAGAGCATTGCGCCCTTCGCTGCAGGTGATTCGCTCCTTAAAATCGCATAACAAATGAAAAAAATATCCCTTTCCTCACTTGGAATAAATCGTCTAGAGGTTGGTTTGAATCCTCACGGGGAGACGTGCTGGAAGACGCATGTTGGCCATCGAGAGTCGAACTTTGGCCAGCATCGCCGGTTCTGGCTCTCTTGTTACGAAAAACTTCCTTCGCCCTGGAGAGAGCACTGGAAAGTCGCTTCTTGCCTTTGCGACATCCCTTCTCGTGGCGAGTGAAACCACCAATGTCGTTGAAGGGGCGACCACAACTTGCACAGGTTCGGATCGGAAGCATGCGACAGTCACAAGTTGCAACCTGCGACGTGACGTCTGCACGGAGGCAATAGCGGCGCTGTCACGCCAAGTATATGTCAAGCAAGTAAAGGAGTAGTTTACTAATACAATGTAATGAATCCTAATGCGACATTGTTCAGCGACCTTGAACGATCCGGGTGACGAAGGTCGAGGGCTTATGCCAGTGCGCCGCATGAGCGACGAATGTTAAAAGATAAAACCATTGAGCTCACCTTCCCTTCGGCTGGACTGAGGGCAAAGCTCGAGGGCTTGTCTGCCGAAGATCTTCCCCAAGCGACTTGTAACGATCAGAGATATAGAATGTGACATTGTTCAGCGACCTTGAACAATCCGGGTGCCCTGGCGGACGAAGGTCAAGGCTTATGCGCCGCATGAACGAGGAATGTTAAGGTAAAACCATTGAGCTCACCTTCCCTTCGGTGTTCTCGAATAACTTCGGACACGTCGACCGTGACATCTTGCGCAGCGGTCCGAGTCTGCGAAAGTTCGACAAGAATACTTCAAGTTGACGCGGCGGCGAAGTTCCCATGCCGCCCCCATCGCGCGCAGCAACGTCGCGCCGCCGATGTTCAAGCGGCACTCAAGCTGCGATTGAAGAGTCGTCGCGCTACGATCTGCACCAAATAAGGTGCAGATACGCCCGCCCATGGCGCGGTTGGGCATTCCTCAGCTTGGATAGCTGCAGTC
>JBBPOT010000069.1:0-24055 GCA_038091595.1 Leccinum subatratum | reverse complement strand
TGATGGTGAGATCATCTGACTGCATGTGGGCATGCGGGACTTGTTACAATTTTGAGAAGGTTTCCAATAGTCTCGGACCATCCGTTTTGGGAGCCGGATTGGGACCCGAACTTCAATCCGGCTCCCAAAACGGATGGTTCGAGACTAGAGTTCCAACTGTTTTGAATTTTTCGTACACTTAATAAACGTCCAATGAGCATAATTGGCATTCGCGACCAATCACCGGCACCGGTGTCACCGGTCACCGTGCTCTATGACGTGAATCAATCAGATTGCGGCTATACCCGTGTACGCGCTTTTACATAAACAAGGTAATCGCCGACGAAGTTCACCTGGCCGTCCTTAAGCGGTTCAAGAGACACTGCTAAAAGGAGGTATTTACATTCGATCATGTGTCGATTCGACGACGAAGACGTACTCGGCGGCACGTTCCATTGGAACTACACTCAATGCGTGACATAACCAATATCAATTGTACCGCTTGTAGTAAGCCCGACTCGAAGTCCCTGTGATCACAAGGCTGCGGCCTGCCTACTGTTCAAGTTATCCCCATAAATGCTACCACACCTTCCACAGGGGTGCCGTTTTCCATACCCGTGACTTCTATCTACCCCGTGCTCAACCTGCCGTCAGTGACACACCACGCGACCAGTGGAAGGCTAAGATAAGGGAGGTGAGGGGCGGCATTATAGTGGGCCACGTTGATTTTGGGAGCGGAAGATCGCGCCACAGGGTCTCCCCATCCCCTGTTGAACGCCGCGTGACTTCAGACGTGCTCTGGTATAGGCTCCGGAGCGTTCCAGAAAGAGGATACGAGGCCACTAAAGAGGAACGCGTAGAACTGTTCCTCTCGTTAAAGCATATCAGGACACGATACACACACGCACCCTCAGTCATAGACGTAAAAAATCTGCTTCCCCCAGACCTCAATGGTACGAAATTATAATTACATCATGCTGCGGCACGCCCATGTTCCTATCCAGGACGCGCTGGGCAGATGAGTCGCCTTCCTTGCATGCCGAATTCCCTTACTGGCGGTGGTGTTTGCTCGCTAACGACTCGGAAAGGGTGTATTAAAGACGTGATCAGGGTGTTTGGGTGGATTGGATGGATGGGCTGAGGTCGAGGTACAATACGGTTCGAGGAACTTTCGTAATGCCTTTATGGTTCAGGCGGGGATCTGAATAAATTCCGAGATACTATTGGTACATGAAAAAAAATGGACAGAGTAAATGCTCAGAGATCAAGTTCAAGTGTCGCAAGTCGCATCAATTTTTCTCGCATATTGGCCGTGGCGTCATCCGAGGCGTTTGCAATCTTACCCGCGATCACCTTGCGAAAAAACTGCGTGATTTGAGAGATGTTCGTGATGGTCATGTTCTTCCATACAATATCGGCTCTCCTGCGCGGCCTGTTGGCAACGAACGCGAGGCATGTTAGCATCTACAGTAATTCAGTGTCAATCTTCAAAACGGATGCGACAACTTACCACACCGCAACCAAAAATCACTAGTTCCATATCTAGGCGACGCAACGGCTGTAGGTATGACAGCCCGTCGGGGCCTGTGACCTCCTTGAATATGCCGAAAAAGTCTTGCGTATTTTCCGGTAGGAACGCACAACGGAGAAACACATCGGGGTATGGGCTGTCGAAATATAAAGTCTGTTCGATTGAGTGAGCTTGGTGATACATAAGCTCGTGCAACTGAGTGGATTTACCCGTTGCTGCGCGAATGTCCCCGGGATATGTTCGTATCCATGAAACAACCCGAATCCTTCGTCATCTCCTTTCCATATGACCGCATCCCGGGTCCAGGTGAGATTGGCCGCAGTTTCGGCGACTCGGAGTCTTTTTTCAGCGATGTAGCCGCCAGCGAACGAGACTCTGCTGATGAGGTTGCGCAAGATTTCATCGGATGCTAGCTGATAGGAGTTAGCAAGTAGTAACGTGCGATAGGTGGGAACAGTGCTCACAAACGTCGTTAATACTTCTGTGAATGTTGTGTCGTCCAGGCACGTAACGGCGTGGGCGGTCTCGTTACGAACTTGCAATTCGATTGGTACTGTTCATGGGTTAGCTTGGTAGTATTAACGGTTAAATGTACTCACCTTCTTCGAATTTTTTTCCCTTCTGCTCATACTCGCAGTACAGCCGCGTCAGTTCGCCTTCCCAGAATTTAGCAGAACGGAGTTGAAGCCGTTCTGTGGCCAGATACTTCCACGCGATGGCCAAGAGGTGGCCCAACAACTGCGTCCAGTTGTGACAACCGGCCGCTTTAAGAATGCACAGGAGAGGTACTGTAGTGTAGTTAGCACAAATAACGGCGACACAAAAATTGGGACTTACTCTCTCGTGTGTGGACGAACGCGATCGCGTCGTCCAACAAGCGCTGTAATTTGGCAATGTCGTTTTGATCATTCTGGTGTTCAGATGTGGGAGTGTTGCCAGTGTTGCCAGTGTTGCCAGTGGGTGCGTTCCCGACGACAGGAGGTTGTGGGTTGGCTGGCGAACTTGCGACCTCAGGGAGGACATTGAATTCCAAATGGTGAGCGATTATCTGCGCGAGTGTACTCCCCTCCTCGCCGTTAAACGGGGAAGGGAAAGAGGGAAAGTTAAGAGGGGATTGGGAAGTTGAATGATCGGCAAGTTGTGTGAGGAACCTAAACTCCTCGAACACCGCGTTGCTTTCCTGCTGCAACGCGACGGTCCTCGAACGGAATGCATTTATGTTATCGGCCCGAGCGAGGTAGGCAATCATATTACTGTGCTGGTCGCCCGTATGCAACCCATTGTCGAGCGATGAGTGGGGATCCGAGTTGGCCATCTTGCCACTGGGTGCCAGTGGGTGGTCTGACGGGGGGAAAGGACCTCTGGACGTAGCACTCAGCGGCCTGGCAGCGGTGTACTAATGAGTCCGCGCCCAAAGGTCTGGGAAACTTTACGCAGACGGTTTGGGAATGATATCGAGGGCCCTTCTGAATTTCTCATGATCTTCCCAAACCAGGCGTAATAGGTAATTGACATGGTGACTCCAGAGTGGGGTGTTCATTATAGTTAGACGCTTTAGGAAGCATACAGCATTGCCCTTGACTCACCCTTCCTAATCCGTCGAGCCGAGACTGAGTACTGAATACTGAACGTTACACGGCGATTTGAAGGCTTGTTCCCATGATGGGCCTTCCCGCCCATATGGGGTTAAGTGGAGCAGCGTCGATTCATTTATGTAAGTACTTATACCCAAACGGTCTGACCGAGACCGTGCCGAGTCGTTTATGAAACGCACCTATATGGGGTTAATTTACGTTCATTGCCCAAACGGTCTGGCCGAGACCGTGCCGAGTCATTGATTTGATTTGAAACGCACCAAGAGAGAGCTGTGCTTGGTTTTATTTACAGTTGAATAAGTAAACCAGCGAACGTTAGGGTACTAGGTACTCCCGCCACCCGCCCTCTCCTGCATGCCTGTCGAGTCCGCCATTTGTATCCAAACATTCCCTACTTCCTCGTTACCATACTGTAGTCCCTTACAGCTGTGCCCTGTTCCCCGCATGGCTCAGGTCCTGTTACCTAAAGATAGCACTCCACAAACATCGATGACAAGTTGTCCAAACCATCCTACCCAAAACCATACTTGTATATCAATGGAGATCACCCGATCGGTATGCTCTGTCAAGTTCCCCCCAACACCTCTAGTTCTGATGTTTGTAATTTTCAATCCTGAAGTACACCTTGCTAGACCGACCTCTTTGTTACCAGGAAATGGTCGAGCGCTGGTGCCAGGCTCTGGCGAAGAGGGAAGCCACAAAACAGACGCTTAAAGCAGCACAAGAGGAGTTCGATGACTATGCGAGCGACATCATCGAGGTCATTGGCCAACGAACCTACTCACACTTCCTCGACTTGTATCTCTCCGCTCTGGTCCGCAAGTAAGTGGCAACAATTTACCCTGATAGATTTGCGCACTACTCACACCAATACCAGATAAGTTAAATCTCAAGTCGAATAAACGCGCCTCCAGATTGTGTTTCTGGACCTTTTTGTTATGTGGTTTGTACTAGTAAAAACAAACGTATCTTTCCTGTACTACTTTCCTGTACTTATCTAGTGGCATTAAATCCTGTGTTGTAACTTGTACCCTTACAGAATGCTACCATGTTTAACATGTTCGATAATACAGATAGTCTTGGTTCAACGACGATGTTCCTTAATTTTCTCCCGTGGTCTGACAGAAAGTGCACCTTTATATCATCCTTGCACGGTGTGCTTGCTTTTTTCGACGGTGAATGGGTATCGGGTGATCGCAGTGGTCCAGACAAAATCTGGTACAATCGGTAGCTGTGGGATAACGAGTTTTACCACCGCAGAGAGAACCTCACGCTGGTGGAACGAAGCATCCGAGATAACGGACGTTCGCGTCGTCCGACGTCAACACATGTAAGGGGGGAAGGGGGAAAAGTGAAATCGAGTCATTAGTACTCACAGCTTCTCGGAGTGCTTCGTCTTCCAACGCGGCCGACGGAGCAAGGCGCACACTACGCTAGATTACGTTCAGTGCTTCTTCGTGTGACGACATGTTTCGGATCATCGTTGTTGTCGCTGTCAGTGAAGTGGAATATTAAGTTATGACACTCATTTCACGCGCACGTCACGGTCAACGCCTCGCGATTATTTGTCAGGGTTATTTTACATATTCCTCGGTCCTGGACCTCAGAAAATCGGACAAACTTGAATAGTGTCAGTTTGACCCAGAGTACGTGGCCAAGGTAGAGGAGATGTTGGGCCCGATCGCTACAGGGTGAGTGGGTTGAGTCGAGGGGTGGTCGGACACGAGAGCATGAATATTCATATGTCGTGTGGGCTTGCTATAGGCTACCACTGGCACAATCATGTTTTCCGCAATATAATATAACGCCACACATTGTAACATACGTATACCACATACAATTGGATTTAAGTAAAGATAACGACGTCGCGGCCCCTCCGAGTCCGGGATGCTCAGGCTGTGCCCTGCAACGTCCATTGACATGGTCGTTCGTGCAGCTTCACCATTTCGTCCCAAAGCGTATCTGCCTGCATCCACCCACATCCGTACCGCCTTGGGATTCGCTGCCACTGGAGAAACACCGGCCGGAAACGACGCCGGGAGGGCGGTGGTCGTGCAGGCGTAGTCTTCCCTTGTGAACGAGACGATGACGACGATGGCAACGTTGACGTTCACGAGTTGGCGTGTACTGGCGTGGTATTCACATCCGACCGCCGTCACACAGCGGGGACGGGGGTGGAAGAGTCAGACCCGGCCAGTTGCTGTGTGGCTGGCTGCTTGGCGGTGCTCCTTCAGAGCGGCGAGGAACGCGGTCGCGGTCGCTACCGAGGGACGAAAGCGCTTGTCGGGGGGAACTGGTCCTCGTCCTCATCCGATCTGTGGACGATGGAGCGTCAAAAATCCGACGTTTCTTCGTTGGTGTCTGGGGAAATGGTGCGTTGTTATTGTTGCCGTCGTCACCGTAGTAGCCGCCCGAAGAAAGCCATGATGCGTTTCTTAGAGGGCGTAGTCATGGGCGTCAGCATTTTCCTCCTCAGTCTGATGGCGGATTTTGCAAGAGATTTATGAGGAGAGACGGGACTGTGATTGGGAACTGGAATGTGACTAGTTTGAGACGACGATGCCGGACGACGATGCCGGACGACGATGCCGGACGACGATGCCGGACGTACACTCGGCAAGTAGGCCTTGATCCGGTCTGCGACACCTTCGCATCGTCGAGTGCGGCCACAGCCCTAAAGGTCTTCGGGGTAGGGAATAGGCTTGGAAGAAGGGCAGCTCTTGCACGGAGTGTTCCTGGCAGGATCCATAATCATCAAGTCAAAGGCAAGGTTGCATATGCACGCTTAAACCTCACCTGCGTCGAATGACAAACCCAGCAAAAGACAGCGCACGTCATGACGTTCCTTTTCTTCAGCCTATCGAAGCGCGAAATACAGCCTGGGCATCCTCCATGCAGGCTATGACATCTTCCCTCGGGTGCACGCTGTACGCGTCGACGAGTGCCTCGTACTACATGACGTTTGCGACGGTGTTCTGTTCCTCGGCACCGAGTACAGCGCTACACACACGGCCGCAACTGCAGTCAGCAGCGATACTTTACCCGGATTCAATCTGTGGTTGAGAAGGTGCACGGCGATGGGAGGAAACGCCTAACTGTTCGGAAGCCAGACACGTGCATACGAGTGCGGCAAGGTTTTTGACGACGTAGCCAAAGCCTGGACGAGTTCTTGCAGTGGTAACGCGTTGAATTGACTACTGAGCCTATTCGATCGCTTCCGAGGTGGATAGTCGAATCCCTGAAGAA
The DNA here is from genome assembly GCA_038091595.1 of Leccinum subatratum. Taxonomy (NCBI): domain Eukaryota; kingdom Fungi; phylum Basidiomycota; class Agaricomycetes; order Boletales; family Boletaceae; genus Leccinum; species Leccinum subatratum. Next base: position 17,704 of record JBBPOT010000069.1, on the reverse strand, counting down.
GCCATCACGGACCTAGTCTCGAAACCCGACGTTCCGTTTTAGGAAGCGCATGGGCTGACACACGATGCAAATGCTTCGTTTTGGTGATCGGAAGATCCCGAGGTAACTGAGGGCAACACCAAAACGGATGGTGTCGAGACTATCACCGTGGGACCCGTGCGAGTTCGTTGTCTCTGCCGAGGTCTACGTACCATCCCCGGATCTGCATGCAGCAGGTCTTCCCAAGGTGTGCCTCGATCTCGTTCCATGATCACCTTCCTCTCATCCTTCTCTTCTCTAGCACCCAGTTTCACGCCGCAAAGCTGACCGCAAAGAACCCCGAAAGTCACCCGAAGATGTACACAGGAGAGTCAAAGGTTCGCAATCCACCATGTGCTTCACTCGACCACCATGTCATGTTTTGCAGAGAGACCAAGTTGGTTGTCTATCACTCGCTCCCATCCCGGATCAGTTCAGTGGAGGTCAGCGACCTGCAAGATACTCGACGAAGACAGGCATTGCCTCCTGAATATTTATGTCGACGTAACGCATTCTCATCTCCCGTTCTCCCCGCTCGACTGACACGCAGCCAAGGAAACAATTCTGTATCAGACAGTGTACTTGCACATGCTCAACCACACCGACATCCGCCATGCTGATCCGTCGTTATTCCTCCGCAAGAATTGCATCGCGATATCTTCCGCCGGGTACCTTTTCCTTCTTTCCCAATTCTTCTTTCTTGTTGATCACAGTAACATAGCGGGCAACGATGGAGTTCTGGCCCAGTTTCCGAACAGATATATCTTCACTTTCGCGATACGGATGTTTGCAACACTTGGCTTGTTCTTCTTCGATCCTACGCCAGGGCCGAGATTTATGGTCAACCCCACACCCTGCCAAATGGAGGACTGTACCGCATGTGGCGGCAAGTTGAGGTCACTGTGATGCAGGGACGGCACTTTGGCAATCAGAAGCCCTTTGTCGACGCCGGCACAAGCTCCTCGACGCTCGGTGAAGATTCTAGGGTGGAATCTGATCCCGTTGACTTGGATGTGTCCTGCGAGATCCATATAAACGACAATACTTGCGCTCGAACGACTGTGATGAAGGGGGTAGGCTCTGCAGATTGGCACGAAAGCTTTTTGTTTGCAGACTTGCCACCTTTTGAAGCCCTGGAAGTTTTGCTGTGGAAGGAGAAGCGGCTCGTGAAACCGACGCTCCTCGGTTCTATCCGCATCGCTCTCACCAATTTCCGCAGAAGTGAAGACGTGGAGGGATGGTTCCCCGTTATACAATCAAGTGGTATTTTGACCGGTATTCAGGTCTGTGAGATACGCATAAAGCTCAAGGTTCAAGAGTGAGTTGTTTGGGTGGTGTTTCAGTCTCGTATCCCTCAACTTTTGTCGCAGAGAGATCATTCTCCCCCACTCCAGCTACTCTGGCATGCTCGCGGCGAGTCATTGAGTTGTTACCGAGGTCAGGTTAGCTATCATCATCTTCCTGTCCTTAGGTACTCAATACACGTAACGTCTTGGAGTGGATGAATGACTTCGAACGCAAATTACAATTGCGTACTTTATCCGAACAACTGATGTTCATTGCCATCGCAAAGGGCGTCCTCGTGGAACATATCATAGAATATGCGGATCGCGAGGTAGATGGTACTCCAAACTCTTTGCACCAACGGGGGCGGGGAGGGGTTTTGTCGATGCACGATCGGCCAGGCAGTGGCAGGCACACCCTGCTGCAAAATCGATTCACGCTTGTACCCCCACTTACGTAAGCTAGAATTACCTAACAACGCATGTTGAATCTGCCGGAAGTGGGTCGCTGACGTCAGCGCGCGTCCTGTGCTGGTCAATGTTTTCGATTTATTATGTAATTTAGCGTAGCGGTGCTAAACAACACTTGCGCGTCTGTGTGTCCCAATCACGCGTCACGTTTCGCCCTGTTCCGAGTGAGCTTCAAGCTTCGCCACCCGAACAAAGAGCGTCCCATAGCTCTTACTGCACAAGTCATGGTCCTCTCTGGTTGCACGCACCAGCCTCTCTTCCTTGTCCCGTATAACGATGTACCAACAAGTTGAACTCGCAGTGCCATGCGCATCCGAAGGAGTTTAGACACCCAAGAACAAACTTGCCAGTTACCATAGTTACTAGTGACAGTCACAGCCCATGTGATATCTTCGAAAAGAAATCAGCAGGGGACTCCCACGTCATCTATAACAGCCGAAAAGCGCGGTTCTTGAATTTCCCGTCACTCAAGCCAAGTTGAACGCAGACGTCTTGTACCGAAACGGTCGCATGAACGGACCAACAGAGGACACCATATTCACTAGCAGCCCCAACCAATTAGATGCCAGCCTTTTGAACCCATTCTCACAATCGGACGCTCCTTACAAAGTACCTTGCCAGCAATGCGATAGCGATGATCGTGCCGTGGGTTACGCAACGAGTCGTTGCTCCATAGCCCCTCAGAGCCGACACCTCGTTTAATCTGGCCCTTACCGCGCCTTCTCGAACAGGGAGCGCTCCAGGCATTGGCCCACTCCACCAGGGAACTACAGATACAGTTCGGTTGACGTAGCAAACGAATGTGGCGGACGTACCCAACGCATCCCGTTTCAAAATCCGAGCCATAGAGTCATTACGAAACCCGTTTGACAGCACTAGTTCAGACACATGGTGGCCTTTCGCCGGACCGATGCCGGTACGTTCGTCCACTAGTGGGGAATATCCCTTTACCTCGCCGCATCACAGTCTTCAAGGTGGCTCGGCGAGGACATCGAGTCTCCGCCTCCGAGTAATCGAGGGTAAGGCAATTGTATGGGCTAGACTCCTTGTCGACCATCTATTACAGTCCTTTCCAGCGATCGCTATTTGCGACCCTAGCCTTCCATTTTTTTCACTCCAATATGGACACACGCTCTCTTTTGTCGATAACCATATTTTATAGTCCGTAAGTTGGAGCGTTGTCCTTTGTACTGGCTCTACCACATGAATGATAGATATTCTCAGGACGGGAACTCGCATAGTTACATATACGGTGCCGCATCTTTGATTTTACACCTCGCACTAGCGGCGGTATCCGAGTGGACATAAACGAATAGCTATTTTGTAGCTATTACATAATAACGAAGTTAAACGATTGTAGCGGCGCTCTCACGCCAAGTCCCCGACTCCGTGTGACATATTACAACCCGTTGAAGATCGTCGTTGACCGTTAGAGTAGCTAGTCTAGTACCGTAGAGTCTTATAAAACTTGTATAAGTATGCCTGGACCCTTCTACATAAGTATAGCGAACTAAGTAAGGGTTCCACGGAAGATCCCGACGATGATATCACAGGGATGACTTCCCATCACGATGGTCGGCATATACGCAAAAATAAACAACGGAGAATGGATCCGTGCCCTTGAAATCCCGCTGGAGGATTTACAGAGGCTCTCTTATAAGCCTCTGAAATGGCTTCGTTCTGTCGCCTTCGCTACTCTCGGTGCCGAAGGTAATCTCTATTACGATGATTTGGCAGGAGATGATGGCACCATTGTCGCATATCAAACTGTCACTGGTTTTGCAGAAAGTTATCACTTCATCCCGGTCGGCTATATATCGAGCGTTTCTTATCATGTTTACAAAGTCGAAAGGGTGACCAGTTGTGGCGAAACTTCAAGTTGGGATCAGCGTGCCAGTCACTGGACGCGTACAAATGTCAATGCCATCTCACCCACAACGACCATGAACCTGGTGTCCAACTCCCGTGTTTCCCGTGCTTCAGGAGCGCGTTATGACCTGTGTGAGTGAAAGGACGCAGAGGCGTCTCGTATTATTCCTTGCTCTGAAACCAACGAGCGAATTCACCAAGCCGAGCGACGTGGATGTATACAAACCGGATTTGCCCAACAACCCGCAGCGAGCCTCAGACATTTCAAGCGCAATATCGATCCCACGCAAGGTACACCTCGTCGCAGGTTAATCCGGACCTGGACGAAGATGCTTGCCTTGCGGCCAGCACGATGATGTTACCGAGAGCCAGAATTGGCACTCCTTTACATAATATCCATTTTACATTGCGAGCGTACGACATGCGGGTGCCTATCTTGAGACTGTATATGACGACACCCGGGCCTGGTATGGAGACATGACGAGGCTGCTTGGAGTTGGTAAGTAGCGATTAAATAGGAATAGGACTGACGAATGTACTTGTAAAGTGATGTCACTTCTCCATCGATTTCTTGTCCACACGATTCCAACGGCGGACCGGAAAATTCATACCCCAGTCGTCCTCGCAAAGGGGGGACAGGTTTATATCAGTTGGTAAAGTAAATTCATGGAGTTGCTGGGGTAGCAACGGCTGCTGGCACGCTGAGGTGAAGCCATCTAAAATTTCACTTAGTCTCACGTTCGGAGCGTTGCGGGCGGAGTTTAAATGAGCTAGATGTAAAACGTCGTTCCTGGTCCTGGATCAAAATTCTGGTATCGATCAGTGGCGCTACATAAATACCGTACGGGTTCACACTTGCACGCCGCCGTCATCCTCAACCGCTCGCCGCTCCTTACCCGCACCCCGACTCCCTTTGAAAAAGCATTCTATGTCTACCAAGTCCGCATCCACCGCGCCCTGCGCAACCCCATCCCAACCGAGTTCTACTTCAAGCAAGGCTCGCCACTCGAGACGCGATTCAATATCGAGGAGAAAAGACGCGAGTGCAGGGCGTTCGGCGCACCGTTTGGCCTGGATCACTCTGAGGAACGCAACGAGGCGACCGAGCTCATGGAAATAGCCATGAAGGACGAAGTGGACGAGTCCATGCCGCGCATCCACAAGGCAGACGAGTCCAACGATATCAAGGACCTCAACGCGAGGGGTCAGCGCAATCTTTATCTCATGTATGGCGGTTTCCACAAGGCGACGTCTAAAAGGGCGAATTTTTACACGTAGTGAGTGTCGCTGAGACGTGGCTGGTTGAACATATTTAGACAATTTCCAAGGCTGCACATCGAAGACTCGATACAGAGTGTGGACGAGGTATGAACACCTGGATAGTGGGTCGGAACCCAATAGGCGTCCACCATCTTCCTAAACAGAGCACCCAAGACGTGAGTTCAACCCAGTCATGAAATTTTATATACTCACCGCTCCTGTGTACTAAGGACGTTGTCTTTTTTTACAAAGTCCATATTCTTGCAGGGCAAGTTCGCCCCGACCCAGATCGGTACCGAGACTTTGCATGGTTGACCAAGGGTGAAATTAGCAAGCGGACAGACAGTGACTACTTACTGGCTGGGTGTAAAAGACATGCTATCAGATTTTTAACGTATCTCATCGTATTCTGTTTTTTTTGGCTGTCGATATTAATGATCAGCATGACACAGTCCCCGGGTGACTCTATATCAGCGCGCATATGCGAAGATCTTCTGGCAATGGCTTGTCAGTCGTAAGCGCCATCTTGCTATTCTTCTCGAATACTTCCCTACAGAACATTATTCTGAACGCACTCGAGTCTTCTGCGACGCCCTTGCGCGTGTTCGACTGGTCCTCAACTCACATAGAGCCATCTATCTATCTGACCATGAATCTCCTTAATAGGTATACCCAACTCCGAGTTCTGAAGTGCCCTTGGTTCCAGTGAACTCCGAGGATGCAATACACCGCCTACTGTGAACACGCTACCCTTGTGTACCTTGTACCAGACCCAGAGTCCACCCCTCGATCCCTGAAGGTCTGACCCGAGTACGGTCCATGTATTTACATTTGCAGTGGGTCTGACAAACCCAAAGTCGAAACTCTGCGTATGGTTATTATGCAAGCCTGAATGTGCACTCTAGGTGGAGACGACGGGAGGAGATCCTGACTCGTTTCATGTCCAGGTATCAATGGAAAGAGAAGAGGCCTTGCCGCATCGGCTCTTTCGTCTCAGTGAACCACGCTAACAGCAGAGCGGCTCACCTTCCTCCCGAATTCAGGCTCTGTATCTTCATCACGCCACCCACGTTCCCGGGAGCCTCGGAGTCCCTGACATCTACGACAGCGCAAGTCTTATAGGTCCCCGTTAAGTTATAATCAGGCCCTCCGAAGGCTTTCTTCACCAAATGTGGCCACGTCTGCGTTTTCCAAGAGTGCGCCACGCCGTGCCGACCCCCTACCTATCTGTCTACAGAGAGTGCCAGTGCGCGCCATCCGTCGGTCGCACGTTGGCACGTTCCGGGAAAAGCCACCCCTTGTTCAAAAGACACCTGCTGGAGACACCACTGTAGCGCACGCTCCATACGAGCCTTTAGCGCATACGCCTCGTCTGCGTCGTAAAATGACATCGCTTTGCGACACGATGACCAGAGGTACAATACGAGTACCTCGTGCAGCGCCTCTTTGCACGCACGCACATGTACATTTGGCTAACGGTCGGAGTCATCATCCCTTCTATCCTGTCCAACACACTCATGAACGGAGCGACTAAAAACACAGCGTCGAGCTTCACGCGTATCGCATTGTTGTACAGATGGAGGATCTGCGCGGGTACATCGAGCGCGATCCGATCCGACCACTGGATCGGACAATTCTTAAACCGCAGTCTATCCGAGAACAAGAGCAGATCTCTGCCGTGCGCGTCCATGAACTCGCTTAGAGTCGGGGATCATAGTGAGCCTCCAAGAAACCTACCTAATGACGCGATTGATATGATGACCTCACTGGCAGGTAGACTTCATCTTTCTGGGGTCTTGCTAAACAGCCTTCAAGCTTCAAGTTGTGGTACGAACAAACGCAAACCACTTTCAGAACCGGGTGGACCGGAGATGCCAGCGCGTCAAAATGGCCACAATCATTGGTACTCACCTGTCCAACTTACGTTCCCCGACTCCCACCAAGTGGAGGAGGGTTTCCAAGCAAGTAAAAGGCTATATGGTCACGGTCGTGATCACTGGCAAGCTTGGAAACCAACGGAGCGCTCGAAGCCCGGATGTAGAAGGAAGAGTAATTTTGCTCGTGCGCCGACGGTGTGTACCTTGTTCTCACCTTCAAGTTCCCCCACCATCACAAATTCGGCTCTACTTAGACTGTATCCCGCTCTCCCTCCTCACTCTCACCCTGGCCGTCTCTACCGCCGCCTCCCAGGTACCCTGGAATTCCCGCCCAGACGTCCAATCCGACATCCTCGTCGACGTGCTCAACAAAGACCAGGACCACACACTCCTCCTCTCCATCCTCCAGCGGACTCGCCTCATCCTAATGACAGCACCTTCTTTGCACCTACCAACGACACACACACTGTGGCACAGTCTCTTGTCTGACTCTGCGCCCGAGAAAGTGCAAGCTTTTGAAGTAGCTCTTCTACCGTCTTCTCAACTATTCCGATACTAAACTCCCCGAGGAGACCTCAAGACCCTTCATTCCCCTCAGGCCCCTTCAGACTCTCCACCCCGCGATCCTCCCTCCCCGTGGTTTCCGATACCACGTGGTCTACTTGGTGACCAACCGCAGCGATCCTTCGATCACCATCGGGAAGCTAATGAAGGTAGGGCAACCACCGTGACGAACTTGGTGGTAAAGGCAGGTTTCGGCTGGATTCTTCGCCAACAGAAGGCTCGGAGTGGGCAGATGTACAAGTCGATGGTGGAACGTGGAGGTTACTCTGCCCTACGGATGCATTCAAGAAAGATAACCTGACACGATTACTTCAAGACCCAGACGAGTTACGTGAAATTGTTCGCCAGCACTTAATCCCAACCCTTCCGTTGCTGTCTGGCTCTGGTGTGGTCAGTATTCTAGGTGTGCTTGACAACAGTCGACCATTGTCACTTGACCAGCTTGACAGCTTCGGGACGCTTTTGTCCCCAAGATCTTCGTACGGTGACATTGTGGTCAAGGAAATGGAAGACAAATCATCAGCGGGGTATATGGTCGGGATTAAGGATGCCCGAGGAACGGACGGAAAGGCCGACTGGGCTCGTGCGCTGGGCTGGGGCCACACTACTTATCACCGGGAGCAGGACCGATGGCGTCATTCAGATTGACCAGCTGCTTCTGCCTTAGGTTCGTAGGAGGCGGCGGCGTAGTGATCATATGATTTTTCTTTTATGGAGTACGATACTGGTGGAACAGGGACCAGACGGAAGCTACTTTCGAACCTGCTGGAGGGTTTGAGCGGGATGATGATGAGTCGTAGTAGCGATCAGATGTAGACAGACGATACCGGTCCGTAGTGATTAGTGTTCCGGGGATTTGGGAGGGTTGATTAGCATTGATCCACCGTAATCTTGGGGTCGAACATTTTAGCCGGGTGGATTTGGGTGGATTTGACATGGGTCATGACGCATGCTCCTGCCTTTTGTAGTAGGCGTAATATAGCTGGACGTGCGGCGACGAAATAAACAATGGACACAGAGCTCAACCGAAAACTCGAGACCCTAAGGCTCTATGTACCTTTCCAACCTTCCTGACTCTTTGCCTCGCCCAGAACCTGGACTTTCTGTGTATGGCTTCGAGTCACTCAATGTCTCAGAAGAAGATATCGAAGACTATGGTGAAACGGGCGCCATCAATCGCCGGCTTGAAATTACCTTCGGAAGCCGACAAAAGGCCCAGTTGTATTCGTCGAGCGTGGCCCCGGACTAGCTAGCATCGTCGACGTCCTACGAACCCACCCGTTGAAAGACCCATCATCAGCAATATTGAAAAAATGGGTGGACGACCTGACTGCTGCTGCAGAGCTCCATTTTTCACGCAGTGGGCATCCGGTGCGGGCATTGTTCTCAATTGCCCCTATTCATGCTGACGAGATCGCAGCTTCCTGATGCCGCACCAACGCCGCCAATGCCTCAGACGACTGTGGTGGTCAATCATACAGCCATTCCGAAAAATAAACGCACTGCACAAAAACTCGACAGTAAAATCATCAGTGACAGCAATGATCCGCCACTGTACGTGTATTAACAATAATCTAGGTTCTGGCTGTGAAGATTTTCTCTGTCGTTCCTACATCCATGACTGATGAAAGGACAATGTCGACGATTACATGGCTCAATAGCCCTCGTCGGAGTCGACAAGAGTTGGGAACGCTGCAAGACCATATCAAGATTCGACAATGGCATCGCAATAGTACATCGGAGGTTCGCTCGAGTTCAATTTCATGCTTACGAAGTCTTTTCTGATGATATTTCTAGGTCGACAAACCAAAGCCAATGATAAAATGGCGGGATGTCGAGGTAAAACTCGGTCAGAAGCGGCGCCTGGAACCAAGTGAAGACAACTATGCTGTCGGAAGAGCTGCACCACGACCGCGCTTCCTGCCACCCGAACCACATTCCCAGGCTGATGCCGACACTATCGACGATGGTAATGCTTGGCTCGATGAGCCACGTCAGTTGGATCCTGGCGCTGTTAATGCCGAGCGACGGACATTCACACTCGGCGGCCGTTCAGACATCAACATCCATGCACCGTATCTACAGGATATTCTCAATGATGTGGACACCATGGCAATCACTCAAGGCAGCTCAGGGAGGTCCAAGCAAGCTTCGAATGGCTTCACAGTTGCCAACAAAGCACTTCCTGCCAGCGCAGATTGGGAAAATTGGGACTAGTAGTGAGATATACCCTAATTCACCGTAGATTTCGTCAAATCCACCCGTAGATTAACGTAGTTCTCATTGATTGCTAATCAGCGTTGATTCACATGGGTGAATTTGAGTCTTGACGGACCGGGGGTAGATTAGCCGGGTGGATTTGCTCCGATTCCTAATCCCCGGAACACTAGTAGTGATATGATTTCAGTTGAGCATGCATTTGCAATGGCGGCGTGGCGGTGCTGGAAATCAAAATGTTGGCGATCAGACGCGGCCACTGCCAAGGTGCGGGACGCAGTAAGAGTGGGTTATCCGAGTGGTTTCGAGTGGGTGCTCAGCGCTCAGCGCTCAAAGTTCTTAGTGAGGCAAGATGCTCGCTAGTGCCCACTTTCGAACTTGCGTACACTAGCGGGTTTCTGGAAATATGGCAGTGGTTTACTAAGCAGTAACTTGCTGTATCAAAGTTTCGCTTTGTCTTCTCGCTGTAAAATGGTGTTCTGCCGGCATTGCCTAAGACTTTTGAACTGGTCCGAGTCACCAGTCTACTGCTCTTTACTGAGATACCTTCTTTACTAGATGCACGGCCGCACTTCGTCGGCAAATACCTTGTGTATAAATTCTGGCGACTCATCAGCCACAATTGTCCGGTGTGATAAACAACGTTGCCACACACGTGACACGTGCTACCGCCTGCTCCAAACTTCTCATGGGTTGAAGAGAACAACATGATGGGCCAAAGAGAGTCATTGAACGAGATAAATTGTTATGATGCTACGGCCTGCTTTATCCTTTACCCCCCGAAAGTTAATCGATCGATCTATTGACAGCTCATCTCATCTCATTCTTTCACCTCCAACACGATAACTCTACCGCCTCGTCTTCAAATCTCCCGAAACCGTCCCGGATCTGCACAGATCGCCTTATTTCTATTCCGCTCGGCTGAAAATAGGGCTAGGATCATCGCCAGACCGTACGTCGTGGTGTACCACCGCCGTGGCGGTGTCGTTGAAGGCGAGCGGACCTACAGAAAATGGCCAAGAAACACGCCAAGTCAGCGCGCTCGAACGACGGTGGGGCCAAACCAGGCGACTTCAACTTGTCCCAGGACGACGTCACCAGCGAGCGTGCAGAAATTTTTGGGTGCATAAGTTCGCGAGGCCTATTTGTGACGTTGCTCGAGTAGGATCCCAAGGTATGTCTGGTACTCCTTTTTCTCTGTTCGTGGGTTCACGCCCGCGCGTGGGTAGTTCCAAAGGAAGACAATTCGGTGGTGTGTCAAGAGGTAGGTGGTGCGACTGTCGTGTTTGGCGGTCGGCTCAACGGGTGTGGATTCACCTAGTACAAATCCAACTACAACCTTGTGGAGACTACTGCCGCGGCCGGTCGCGGGCCACACGCTGCGCTCATACCCAACATGTCCTCAACCTCAAGTCCGTCACGAACGACGGTTCCATTACCTCCGTGCACCGCCCACCACCACTGTCCGAATTACAGACGCCCATCGCCCTGTTGTCATCGAAGGCCAAAGGGAAACAAAAGGCGGTCGATCCACTCATGGACACCGCGAACGCGCCGAACGGAACGGTCAAAGTTCGTCCTCGGCTACGCGTCCTTGAACCGAGTCAGTCGGAACCTGGCGAGCCAGATCCACCGGTTTCTAGAACGCTCAAGCGCACGAACACCGCAGTCATAGGAAACCAATCAAAGAGCACACCCTATCCCACCACATCCGACACCATCCACGTCCCATGTGCATCCGATTTCGACACGGGGCTAGCACTGCTCAAGGGCGTCGGTGACATTTGTAAGACACCAGAAATCCACCTTGAGTCGGATTCCAACGGCAGTCCAGATCCACGTCATCACCACCGCCTCTGTCGACACCAATGGACCTCGCTTCCCGACCTCAGCGGCATCTGACGACGCTCCTTCCTTCCAGACCACTGAACGTGCCCCCGCACTTCGTCCCTCTCTGCCCTTTTGCGTCTTCTTTACATCTACAGCATGCTCAACCCGGCCGTTAAACCCGGCTGCTCGTTCTCGTCTATGGTGAGCTTGTCGGAGAGGCTGATGAAGACGACACGGCGCATGCTGAAGCGGATACGATTTAGGTGTTTGAGGCGCTCGTGGGAGATATTGCCAAGATGGTAGAAGATGAAGGGTCCTGCGATTCAACGGGACCTTCGACTCTCTGTGGCCACCGACGACCCATCCGATTCAGAATCCGAGCGCTCGTGCCCGCGCTCCGCAGCTATCCAACCGAAAACAGATACCTTGACCTGTTCGCGGATCCGGAATACGAGAATGAGGTCGAAGAGACGGATAAATCTTGCTCCTTGAATCCCGCTCAACTTGCAGACTATATATCATGGGATATCATCGAAGTTGCTGGGAAGACGTGGATCACAGTGTTCAATCTAGAGGAGTTGTGCGGGTCTTCTGAAGGGATACACGAACCTCATAGTGCAAGATCGTTCGGTGGAATTCACCCGACGCTATTATGTCGCTCAGTTTCGCCGATGGCGCTGGCGTCTCGAGCGCTGCATTTGCCTTGTAATACATCGTCCGCGGACGCAGTCCTGGGCATCCTTCGTAGAATAGGAGCGTGACGATGGAAGAGGTAGAGATGTGGCTTCACAAGTGATCTCAGCGATGGTGAAAAAGCTGATGGAACCAAGAAGTATACCGAAATTCCGACAATTCATCAAAGATCTCAAAGAGCACCATAAGAAAAGGCTACCCAGTCACGGTTTTAGCATTCTCATGTACGTATATATGCCCGGTCATGTTGATGTTCTAGCTAATTTTTTGTGCTGATCAGTACTAGTGTTTGTTCCTCTTTATCGCATGTCCCTAGGACGAAATAGACAAACGCCGCATCATGGGGCCTGAACTGTATCTGGGAAGGGGAGAGCCCGAAAACAAAACTGTCAAGGCGGACACGAAACGAGTCATCAGTCCCACAGAAGAAATTTTATTTGTGTTCAATATAGATATGGTGTTGCCTAACCTACCGGACACAATGCTGCTGGATGAGAACTTCTTTGATTTTGGTGGACACTCCATCTTGGAAATGCGCCTCATATTCGAGATAAAGAAAGGTGTTCGTCATCGAGGTGCCTTTAGGCCTGGTTTTCGCCCAACCGCATCAGTGGATTGGCTGCCTCTGTCGATACTTCGCGTGCCCTGACTTTGGAATTACTCCTCAGGACTCGACCTCAACTGCGGCTACTCCAGCGCACACGGCGAATATGGCGCAGAAAGAATTCATGCCTCTGACTGTCGAGTCGACATACGTACCTTAACGATATCCCTCACAGGAGCTACTGGGTGCCTCGGTGCCCTTGGCCTTCGTGATTTCCTGCAATGTCAGCAGAGGATACGAGGTTATTTGCTTGATTTGCACCGTGGTGTGTGGGGCGAAGAAAATGGGCACCCCGGAAGGCTTGACGTGGCCATCGGGGACCTCAGGAATGACCGTCTCGGAATGGGCAATTGAAGCACCTGGGCTAAAATTGCAGTTGAACCTGACATAGTGTTGCACAACGGCGCTTTGGTTTGTCTTCATTGGTTTCATGTCGGGTGCTTGTTCTCAAAACGCTTTGTGAATAGGTGCGCTGGGTATACCCGTACGAGAAGCTCTGATCGCCGATTGCTGGTGCACCCAGACAAAGGTCGAGCTTGCCTCAACGACGAAACATAAGCTTTATATTTCGTTTTCTCTACGTCCGCTATCGATACTGAGCATTGTGTCTGACTTTCTGACTCGTCGTCGCACCTGTGCCCGCAAAGAAGAGGCATCCTTGAAGACGACGATCTCAAGGGTTCCCGGACAGCCTGAGCGCTGAGCGAGGATTAGCTCGAAGAGGATATTATGTACTCGGTAAACATGGCACTACTCCCCAGGCACGCTTACATTTATTCACCGTGCTTCTTTGTGCACACTACATATTCAACAGTCACTACATCACCCGGATGTCTCAGTCGTTTTCACAAGAGTGCATTGGCTGCGGGCGTACTTTCGGTGATATTGGGGCTTTCACGAAGCATGGAAAAAGATGCTCGAGGGGCAAGAAGAGGCTTGCTAATGCCCTCGGGCGTGCGAAGGAGTTGTACCAAAGCAAGAAACGTCGTTTGCTGGACTCAAATCATACCGTCGACGAAGTCGTGCAGGATACCACAAATTCGGAGCAAACTCTGGAACTGGTACAGGAGCCGTATGCCAGTGGACAGCAGGTAATGTGGCTCAGGGCAAGCATCTGAAAATTGACCGGCAGTAACTAAATCTCTGCCACAGACCGACTCGAAGAGTGTCCCGGCGACAGTGACGAGCAATGAGGTTGCTCAATCAATAATGGATCCAGAACATGACTCGCTTCCCTTATCACTACGCAGGACTCGCCGACAGAATCGGGCTCTCCCTTTACGCTTTAGAGATATACTACCCGAGCCACCCATGCCCTTGCCTCCATCAGATGATGAGATTGGGGGTTGCACACTTGCTGAACCTCCTGCTCCGACCACCTCATCGCCATCCGCTGAGCCAGGGCCGCCACCGGTTCCGAATGTAATGCCAAGGTCGCGCCCTACCTTTAGCACCCAGGCAAATTCATTTAGTCTATTCCGCTTATATGATCAAGAAACTCTTCCTCATTATGATCCTACTCTGAATCTCTCGCATAAAAATCCACTACGACCTGAACGCGCTACGTTGAAGTTGAATCAGTCCTTAAGCAACGATAACCCTTTTCATCCATATCCAAACGAGAACTCTCTACGTCTTGGTGATTGGTATTGGAACAATGGGTCCCAGCTGTCAAATAGGAGCTTCAACAAGCTTCTGCAAATTGTTGGAAGCTTTGAATTTCGCCCAGAAGACATACGGGATACGAACTGGAGGGCAATTGACAGAGAACTGGGGAACCCGGATGGTCTAGATGCAGAGGAGTGGCTAGATGTTGCTGTTGGTTGGAAGTGTACCAAAGTCACTATTACCGTCCCATTCCCTCGGCGTTCTCTTCACCCGGGGCCGAAGGAGTACTCCACTGATTTCTACTGCCGCTCCCTAGTGTCAATCATACGCGAGAAGCTCTTGGATCCCACTCATCACGAGCTGTTCCACTACGAGCCGTATGAGCTACGCTGGCACCCTCCGCACAAGTCCCGTGATATCAGAGTGCACGGAGAGCTATACACTTCGAAGGCTTTCCTCGAAGCACACGTTGACCTGCAAGAATCACCCCCTGAGCCGGGTTGCAACTTACCGCGCCGTATAGTTGCACTCATGTTTTGGTCAGATGCAACACAGCTTACAACCTTTGGTGATGCAAAGCTGTGGCCAGTATACGTCTTCTTTGGGAATGAATCAAAGTATGAGCGTGGTCAACCATCCACTCATCTTTGCGTCCATGGGGCTTATCTACAGACGGTAAATTTATCATTCTAATATGTTCCGGAGCTCTTAATTTACTGAGTTTTGGATTAGTTGCCGGATAATTTCAAAGATTTTGTGCTAGAACATTCTGGCACCAAACCGCCCAATGGTTCCTTGTTCACCCATTGTCACCGTGAACAATTCCATGCACAGTGGGAAGCACTGCTCGACGATGAATTTGTTCAGGCGTATGAACACGGCATCGTGCTCACCTGTTGTGATGACGTTAAACGCCGACTCTTTCCAAGAATCTTCACCTATTCAGCGGATTACCCTGAGAAGTACACAAGAATCACTTAACATAAAATTTGACTCACTGGACTGATGGTTCGAAAACAGGGTTTTAATTGCAAATATACGCAATCTAGGCGCATGCCCGTGTCCACGGTGCCTCATACCCAAGGACCGATTACACAACTTGGCATCTCAAAGGGACACGCTACAGCGCCATTTGTTTGCTCGCAAGGATACAGAAGAACGACGCAAGAAGGTTATTGATGCTCGTCGACTCATCTATGAACAGCAATATGTCGTCAACACACTGCAGGTTGAAGCACTACTCAAGGATGAGTCGTTGGTTCCAACGAAGGTACGCAATATGGATTACGACGAGAGTGAGCTGGAACTTATTGTTGCGGATTTGGAACAGAATGCGTTCTCAGAACGACTTAGCCATACAGGATTTGATTTCTTTGTTATGTTGGTTGTTGATCTATTGCACGAGTTTGAACTCGGTGTATGGAAAGCCGTCTTTATTCATCTATTGCGAATCTTGAATAGTCTAAAAGGGAATGTACTTTCCAAACTCGATTGCTGGTGAAAATTAAACTCTCTCCTTTCTGCGATTGGAACTGACTGTATATTGGCAGCTACCGCCAAATTCCTACCTTCGGTCGCAGTACAGTCCGGCGTTTTAGAAGGAATGTTTCCGAATTGAAGAGGATGGCTGCACGTGACTTTGAGGATTTGTTACAGGTAACCTCGGTCGTTTTTATGTCTCCTGGATGTTGGCTGACTCTCTTCATCACAGTGCGCTATCCCTGTGTTTGCAGGCCTGCTGCCACAGCCCCATAGTGATCAAGTCCTGAGGCTTTTATTTTTACTTGCTCATTGGCACGGGCTCGCTAAGTTGAGGATGCATACAGATGAGACCCTCGATATTCTGGAGATGGTCACCAGCCAGCTCGGTGGAGAGCTCCGAAAATTTGTAGGGGAAACTTGCACAGCCTTCGCAACCAAAGAACTTCGACGCGAAGCAGAGTCTCGCAGGAGGCGGCAGGCGCGTGAAAGTACCGGCGGTGCCAGTCAGTCAAGAGGTCTGGTCAATGCAAGTGACCGTCGCCCGAAGGTTCTCAACCTTAGTACCTACAAACTTCACGCGCTCGGTGATTATGCCGCACAGATCAGGCTGTACGGAACTACAGACTCCTACTCAACACAGCTTGTGCACCATTTTCATGTTCTATCATGCCTGAGACTGATCATTGTTTTTAGGGCGAACTGGAACATCGTACAAGCAAGGGTCGTTTTTCCAGAACAAGCCGCAAAGCATTCGTGCCTCAGCTAGCCTCAATCGAGCGTCGACAAGCCCGCATCCGGCGCATCCGCGCACGGAGGGATGAGCTACAAAAAGAAGATCCAACCCCGAACACACCGGAGCAGCACCACGTCATCGGGAAGTCTCAAAATTTTCCCGAGGAGATCACAACATTCGTGCAAAAGAACTCTGATGATCCGGCTGTGAGGGTAGGTACTCGTACTATTTCCCTGAGTTCACAAGAAATGGTTTTTTGACAGGATTTTGTGCTCAAACTGAAGTCGCATCTGTTGCCTCGTATCCAGGAGATGCACAGTAACCCTCCACTGCCAGGCAATGGACCTGTGGATGACAAACCCATGACTCTACCTTCAGATGTTCACCACGTGGTTTTGAAGGGAAACCGAATCTACAGACACCCCTTACTTCGCATCAATCACACAACGTACGACCTTCGCCGCGAAACCGAATCCATCAACCCCCGTACTGACCATCAAGATGTCATGTTGTTGACACGTGCAGATAGAGATGGAAGCCATCCATTTTGCTATGCTCGAGTTCTGGCGATATACCATGCCAATGTCATTTATACCGGGCCCGAGTCCCAGGATTACCGACCGCGACGCCTTGAATTTCTATGGGTGCGGTGGTTCGAGCTATTGGACCAACCGGCAGGCTGGGAGCACTGTGCCCTTGACAAGGCGAGATTTGTGGACATTAATCAAACAGATGCATTCAGTTTTATTGACCCCGCGGATGTCCTGAGATGTTGCCATCTCATACCGTCTTTTGTGGATGGGAGACTCCGTCCTGATGGGAGGGCAGTGTCCCGGAATATGCGCGACTCGGAGGACTGGAAGTACTATTACATCAATCGGTAGGGTTACTCTTTCTGACGTGCTTGCTCACAATCTGAATTTGCATCCCATTAGGTTTGCCGACCGTGATATGGTCATGCGCTATCACTGGGGCCTTGGTATTGGCCACGTGTACGCATACGCAAGATCCAGCGAGAGTGCTAACCCAGCAAATGGCAATATTGAAACTCTGAATGATATGGTCACCTCCCGATCTGAAGGCTCCCCGGTAGACAGTGACTTCAATGAACCGACAGATCTTGATCAACTCAACGACCTCGAAAGTCATGACGATGAGATATCATGGACACAAGAGTCAGATGATCTCACCACCG
>JBBPOT010000068.1:0-24241 GCA_038091595.1 Leccinum subatratum | reverse complement strand
TCACCCCAGAGTTGTTCACGGCGAATTGCGCTCTTCAAACAATTGCTCGCTCCGCGTCTCCAGCCATTTTGACGACAGAGTCTCTACGGTCATGGCCTCGTATCGACCACCGACCACAACTATCTCTTGATGTTGACGAACCGGCGCGCAAGCGAGGTAGGCGGGGTTCACTGTCTTCACTGCGGAATCCGGTATATCCAGCGGGCGAACCAAGTGAAGCGATAGCGGAGCTTATTGAAGAGTCCCGCATAATTCCTCCGCCACCCTCGGCTGCATCACCTTCACCACCACTCTTCGGTTCGGTGGCCGAGAGGAAAAATTATGATCGACCACGAGTTGACAGTCCTGATGTTCTTCGTTCTAGCCTCCGCCGGGTGGTCGCCACCCTAGTGCTGGTTCAACTGGTAAGCTATACGTCGAGGACTCGATAGCGAGTGTGGACATGAGCGATCTAAACGCACTCAAATCCGACAATGTGAATTTGAAGGCGAGGGTGACGACCAGACTTTTCGTCCATTTCCGCGATTTCCACCCATCCCCCATTCACAATCACAAAGTTCCACTCATTCGCTACCCTCTGCCCCATCCTATGTTCATTTGCCGCGCAAACCGAGCGGATCTTCCGTGTACTCGACGGAGGTAGTCACTGGTTTGGAGGACGCGACTAGCGGGCGTCGAGCCATGTCTCCGGAAATCACGCAAATGATAAGCGTTCAATGCCTTCGCGGTCACGTGATCCGAGTACCAGTTTCAAAATTTACAATATTTAATAATGCAATTCATTCTTTTCACTCACTCTTTCGATTCCCTTTCACTCTTTTATAGTTTTGTTACAATCATAAGGTCTGAAGGTTGAACGACCGTTCCCACCGAGATCAACTTCCAATGATGTTTTACGTTTACGTATAGTACTTCAATAGACGTCAAACACGTGGACATTTTGTCCTGGACTCAACCCGGAAGCTTGAAGTGACCGGTTCAACGCGCGGTCGTTTCTTGAAGTTCTGCGCCTGTGCTTATAGTCAACGCCTCATGAAATTTGAAACTTCAAGTTTGGCCGCTTTCGTTTTTCTCTGAGCAGTGGCCCACCTCTAAGTTGTGGCTTTTTCGTCACTTCCCGACAGAAACGTCACGGTCACGCTCTGCAAAGCGATTCGGACTTGATGATTACCGTGACTACTCTACCGCTACGATTACATAACACTCTGCACTGTTCATATACTCTTAACTTGAATACGTTTTTCATTCGACCAAAGGTAGCACTGGCAGTCCTCGTCGTTCCTTCAAGTATCTATCATTGGCGTGCTATTACGAAATTGGTTACATATTCCCAAGAGTCCGGGACTTGGCGCAACAGCGCCGCTACGATGTAGTACTTGCTTGGCTCTGACCTGCTTGGTACCCACCCAGCCCTCGCAGCTCGCTCGACCCAAAACCACAGTGGACCGCAAAGCTCTTTCGTCCGCCTTACATAACCCTCGCAGAAATCGAAATTGTTGCAACAAAGCGGTTTCTTTATTTGTCAAAGTCAACTCGAGTCTTGAACAACTACATAGTATCCGACGGTGTCCAGTTCTATTCCTTCTAAGGCATACACTCTCGCAGGGTTATATAACGGGTAGGCTGTCTCTGTTGCATCTACGGCACTGGTCCTGACAGTGGTCTGTAGTTTTGAATCTATTTGTAAATCCCTATTACTCAATCTTAGTACATTCTAGTAGCTGTTGGCCATCGTAAATGTCCCGCTCCAATCGGGCGCCCCTTTCTGAATGTGAGGGTCAGGACGGGGAGACAGGACGGAACAGTTTCGAACCTACAAGGGGGGGAGGACCGAGTACCCACCATTGTTTTGTTGTTCAAGTCCAAGTTCTAACGCAGCGTCATGCAGGGAATTAGCCAAAGTGAACGGGGCCCTTTTCCAGGCATAAGTCATTTCGATCTGGAATCTATAGTACTGATCGATGCGGACCAAACCGTTGAGGATATCAGGGCTCCGTCACTGCGTATGACCTCTCTCGATCGAGTTGGAACCTGAGACCTCAACGATCTTTCCACTAGAGTCGGCGGATTGACTCGATTGCGTTATGCCGTTGTGGATAAGTTTTGCAAGGAATGGATTGTGGAATTAACTCGATGGTAGTTTAACCGATATTTCTGTGTCACCTGCAGCATTGGCAGTCAAAGACTGAGTTACGGGCACATGCCTTGAGATGAGTACCTTGAGTTATCCCCGACATTCAGGTGTCCAATCATTCCTGCCCTGAGTCATGGAAAGAACGCTCACCTCCGCGTAACGCTAAAGGGCGGTCGGGATGAACGACGGATAAGTTGAAGCATTTTTCTGTCCGTGATCATCGTCAAGCTGGGAGTGCGCGAGTCAGAGTTAGCATGGGAAGGAGTTGGTTGATCGTAACGTTGTCCTTGTGTACCAGGCGTTCGCGTGCGTGCGTATATGCTCGCACTCTTCCGCAAGCACGGTGTCGTGGGACGTTGGAAAGTACGAGGAGGGGTGCATGAGGAGAGTGAGTGCGAGACGCGCGAGGGTCCACGTGTCCACGTATTTAGGAGGGCAGTCAGGCGCGCCTCTCCTTGTGCATGCGTGCCGTGAGTGAGGCCTTGAGGGTAGGCGAGCAAGCGCGTCACGAACGACGGTGATATGCGAGGACGAAAGCGGGAGAGGGCGGGGGCGGGCGGGTCCGAGGTGCTCGCGCAAGCGTACGTCCACAGGGTTGTCTATGCGTGTCGAGCTCAGTTTGCTAAGTGGCTCCGGGCATGATGGGGTAGGCAAAAAACCGAAGATTTGGCAGAGGGCTGGTGAGGAAAAAAGAACGACTAAACGAACTTGAACGAGCTGTGCCAGACGAGAGCAAAGCGCGGTCACCATGCCACTGGTGAGTGACGTCGTTGCGAGTCACTATTATCCACCGAACGACCTCGCACACGATGGCCACGACGACGACGACGACGGAGATGGCTTTACCACCACCACCACCACTGTCGTCGAAGAAGGAAACTCTTCAACGAGTCCCTGGAAAAGATTCACGTCGGCAGATGAAACGTCATCTCGTGCGCCTCACCGAATTTGCCCTCGGAGCCATCATCGCTGATGACCTTCTTGTAGAACAACGACGAGATCATGGACGCGCTCAAGAGCGCCAGTCTCATGCTCGCCGAACTCCGCACGCCGTCACTCTCACCAAAGCAACATGATGAGCTCTGTAAGTACATGCATCCAGCTCACTCGAATTCCTCTGACCACAGTCGCAAGACATGGCCATCTACATCGCCCTCCGACATCTCTCAAACTGCCTCTACGACGCACACACGCAGTTCAGACACCATCTCGCAGATCTCTACGAACTAGTCCAGTATGCTGGAAACGTAGTCCCTCTCTGGCCCTCTCTCTCATGATCACCGTCGGCTCCGTACCCTGACGCACCCGTCAAGGAAATCATGAAGGACATGATGGAGATGAGCATATCAGTGGTCAGACCAGGGACCACCTGCCCATCGGGACCGATTCCAGGTGAGCGCTTGAGCGCTCGCTGCCTTGTGCCATCCGCTTGCTGACCCAGTCTAGTCCCTCAAGGGTCCCTCCAAGCGTTCCTACTCACGAATTTCATAGAGATGAACAAGCCCTGGGTTCGTCTCCAGCACCAAGGTCACTCGCGCGACCGCGAGAAACGCGACATGGAACATCGCGAACTCCGCATCCTCTTCGGCATCAACCCCGTCCGTCTCTCCCAGCTGCGAGACGGCATCAATCTGGAGATGTACAAGAAGAACATACTCCCAGCTATATTGGAGCAGGTCGTCAACTGCAAGGACCTCATCACACAGCAGTATCTGATGGAACTCGTCATCCAGGTCAGTGTTCGCGTATATTATCCTAAAATTGATTAACGATCCTGTAGGATTTCCACCTCCATTCATCTCTATCCGCAACCACTCAGCTACACCCGAAAGTCAACATCATCGCACTCATCGATAGAACTGGCGACCTACACCACCTGCGAGCCGGAGACCTCGACCCGAAGGAGACTAAGAAGCAGGAAGAAGGTGCCGCCAAGCGACTAGCGGAAAAGGTCAGGCTGGAGAGAGACAGGGCTAATCATGCTTACACTCAGCCGGACGCCGAAAAGGTCGAGGGCGTAGATGCTTGGGATAGCGCGGTGGAAGAGTCGGAGAAGAACATCGGTGTGAACGGTGTCTCGCCGGAAGAATGAAAAGACAAGGAAAAAGAAAAAGTATGATGTACCTGGGAGAAAGTTCCCATGGCATACCAGAGGACGTCCAGCTGTTTGAGGTCCTTTGGAAACAAGTCGTTGAACTCATCAAGGTGCGTACGGCGAGATACACACGAATTAGTGACGTTCTGACCATGCGGTCGTAGGTTCGGCCAACTTGTCAATACAAGACATCGCGGTGCTCTTGGTCTCGCTTGCGAATCTCTCCCTTAGTTGTTAACTAGACAGATTCGAATACGTGGATCAGATTCTGGCTTTTCCCACAACAAAATTAAAGAATATTCCAAAAGGTACGTTTTATCTCTATATATGTGTATCTACTCCTGACGCCGATGTGATGCAGCTCTGGTCTGTATGCTTTCCAAACGGCTGAGAATCTCGCAGCTCTGCTCGTTTCCCCGATCAACTCGTACCAATGCGTGCTCACTTTGCTCGCCATCCCGCGCTACGTCCCCCTCCTCACACAACAACTTTTTTCAACACACCGTTCAATCGCACACAGCGTCGTCTCAAGTGTGCTCAAGAATGAGACCGTGATCGAGACCCCCGGGGACGTGAATGGAGTCTTGGATCTGTGTCACATGTTGATCAACGTGAAGGAGATACGGGGACGGGGACCATATGTGGTAGAGAAGGAGGATACAGCGGAGGAACAAGAGTGGGTAGCGCGGATGGTGCCTCTGTTTAGGGCCGATTCATTGGGGGTGCAGTTTGAGGTGGGTCTCCAGATTTCTGGGGTCGAAAGAGTCGAGAACCGACTGGCGCATCGCACTGGTCAGCTGCTGCAAACCGCACGTCGGCACTGGGCAGTTTGAGGCCGGAGGCGAACACATGCGATATACGTTCCCTGTGCTCATCACTTCGAGCATCAAGCTCTGTCGGCGGTACAAGATTCGCGAACATTTGGTGAGATCGCACTTTCCTATGCTGATTATTTTTAAACTCAACAACGAATAGGAACACGACTGGCAATCGAAAGTGACCACCATCCTCAAGTTTGTGCCCGAATGCACCTCCATCCTTGCAATACAAGTCGACTCTCCTTCACTCGCCCTCCGTCTATTCATCCTCGCCGCTCAAATAGCCTTCGAATGCAGCTCTGGTTTCGAAGACCTCGCGTGCGACCTATACATCCAAGCGTTTTCGGTGTACGAGGACTCGATTTCGGAGAACCGAGCGCAACTGGCTGCGATCACGTTGATCATTGGGACCTTGCGGGGCGCAAAGGTGTTTGAGGTGGTCGGGTATGACATGTTGATTACCAAGGCTGCATGGGGCCAAGTTGAAGTTGTTGAAGAAGCCACAGCAGGCGACGGCGGTGCATGCTGAGCGGTTGAGGTGGGAGGGGAAGGGGAAGGCAAGGAGGGGCAAGGAAAAGGAAAAAGGTGAGGGTGCCAAGGCGGTGAGTATGGGTTTGCACGTTCGCGCTGTCGATCGTGACTGACGGGTTGTCGGCAGTACCCACACCAGGACAGAAAACGAGTGCTGGAATGTTTGCAAAAGTCGTTGCGGATCGCACATTCGGAGACGGAGGATATACTGTGACACGCTCGAATCAATATCTGTATTACTTTGATCGCGGGGCACTTGCTGTGCGTCTATCTTCTCTCCTTTGTTGTCGACGCTGACGAGTTTCCGACATTGTCACAGGTCGCTTCAAATTTCATCGACTCGCTCGTGGAACTCATCACCTCCTCGATGGACACCATCACCTCTCCGTCGCTTCAGCTTCGTACCTGCACGCGTCGTAACGAATCGAAGGGATGACGTCGGAGAATCTGGGGCGGTATGACGAAATGGGAGTTGTTGGGGCGTTTTTGAAAATGGGGATCGCGCAGTAGCGGTTGCTAGGTACGTATAGAGGGTGGAGTCGATTTCGATCTGTCGATACCGTTTTTTTTGTCGTCGTTTTACAGCCCATTGCAGAATCGAAAAGCCCACTTTGGTAAGTCATGTCCTGCGATGGTTCACTATGTCTTTACCGGCACTCTGGATTATGCCCGTATCTAGCGTCGGTATCGACTCATGGTTATGGTCTTGGGATTTCCGAGAACCCCGCAAGCAGGTGATGGGTGAGTGACAGTTCAACCATGTGAGTCGCTCGCTGACATCCCTTAAGTCGTTGTGCTTTCAACTGTAAGAAGTCCAATACACAACCGTCCACTTTTCCTACTAACCTCCTTTCAGCCGGAGGTACTCAAAGCAAGTGGAATCGCCAGGACACGAAAATCCTTGCTTCTTCACACCTGCACGAGGTTCTTATTCGGGACCGTCGAGTTCTCAACTGGCTTCCTCCCCGGGTTTACTACAGGACCTTTGACAAATGGAAACCTCCCTACTGGTCGCATTCGCGCTCATAATGCAAATGTATACGGCATCGACTGGACACAAACCCGTGTGCACGATATCGTCACATGTTCCTTGGACAAGACGGATCGATCAAGGTTTGGAATGTAGAAAACACATCAGCACCTGCCTTGCCTCAAACCGATTCTTTCGCTCAAAAAATCTCAAGACAAATACCTCAGCCAAAAAACAAGGAACGACTGTCTTCCTGCCTAAGGTCTGCCTACGGGAGACTACCTCAGTCACTGACGACGATCATGACCCGCTATCCCCTCTGTAGGGCACGCAACTTACCGTTTGGGAGGAACTTGCTCCTTTTCGATAGACGAGTGTGCCGGGAGGAGTAATATCCGCTCACATCGACTACAAATGAAACTGCAGATGAGTTCGCACTAGTACTCAAATGCAACGCCATACGTGTTCTCTATATCACGTATATTTGCCATCTGGATCTATAACTTACTATAAGTTTTGGGTGAGTGTGTGGTTGTGTGTTGCAGTCGTGGTAGTATCATTCGTTCGTGAGTGTATCCGAATTCCTCGCACTTGCTCTTAGTCACTGAATGTTTTGAAAGGTGCTGCTTCGTTTACCGTATACTCTCACGTTGTAAACTAATAGGTCGCATTTGACGTTCTTGCCGTTAGTCATTCGATGCTTGATTGATACATTGTCGTGCATTTTCCTGCACTTACCAAGTGCTCGGCGTACCCTCTGTGTGTATAGGTATGGAATATCTTTTAGTATCCATTCTTGCCTAATAGACCGCATTACAGGTGGCAACTCGTTTGTTGGATTACGTAAAGTAACCACGGGCCTGCCAATATAATAACATACGCCTGGCTTCGGCCACGGCGGGAAAGTGGTCCAAAAGGCCGAAGATAACTATAAATAAGTTGCGTGTTATGCTTGCTATAAAGTACAGATCATAAAGTACTTTTCGACTAGATGATGTTCAAATTACGCTATAAATTGTAGGTCACGTGTCAATATTGTCACAATACACGTCCGCTTCACGGAGGGCAAACGCTCACTATAGGAATAGATTCAACACACTAGTAGCACTGATGCTGACTGACCAGGGAAAGTGGTCGCTACATACGACACAGGGACGGAGAGGACTATGAGGAAGAACTGGAACTAATCAGGTCTGTTTCCTTCCCGCTCTAGTCGCTCCTCCTAGGCGATACAAGGATTTTATTACTATCGGTGTCTCCGCGGTATGCGCCTCGTGATTTTGTCCGTTTTACTCATGTAATCCTTTCTTTGCATTAGACTTGATTCAGCATTCGATAATAGAGAGGAACAGACGGATTCGTGATGCCGACAAGTCACGCACTGCATACCTCGGCCCCAACGGTGAAATCACGCCAGCTTGGGTGTGGGCGCAGTGTTGGAAGCTGATAACTGCTGGCAGCCTTGGTTCGTGATAACTCTAGTCGGTCAGTCCCCTGCTCTGCCCTGCCGAACGACACGCGTTGACAGCGTTGGCTAGGTATATTAATCGGTGTAAATGCAGCGCTAATCTCCATCGTTACCGAATGGCTTTCTGACATCAAAAACGGGCATTGTATTGACGGATGGTGGCTAAATTAACAATTCTGCTGTTGGGAAGTCGACAGTGACGGCGAATTTTGCCCAGCTTGGCACCCTTGGAGTTCATTCACCCCAGGATGATGGATAGCTTATGTTTTATATGCAGTATGTTTTGCTCTGTCGACCTCCATTTAGATCCAAACACCCAAATGCTTCACAGGCTGTCTTTCCTTTCTCTGCAACTCACATAGTTCGCACCATGGGCACACTGTGCCGCTGGCTCTGGAATCTCAGAAATCAAGTGTATTCTCGCGGGCTTCAACATGAAAGGTTTCCTTGGTTTTAGCACATTCTTTATTAAGAGCCTCACTTAGTACGTCCCCTTGTTCTTACACTTGGGCGAATGCTAATCTGGAATAGCCCTTGATTATTGCCTCTCGCTTGTCTGTTGGAAAAGAAGGTCCGTCTGTGAACGTTTCTTGCTGTATTGGCTCCCTGGTTGCCGGATGGTCTCGTCGCTTCTCTCGAAGCCCAAGTTGGTAACAACTCATACTTTCTTCGCTGCTTATGTTCACCCGTGCCTCAGGTAAAATGAGAGAAGTCATAACGGCTGCATCCGCGGCCGGCACCGCTGTTTATTTCGGTTCGCCAATCGGGGGCGTTTTATTCTCGATTGAGGTGACTGTTTGACGTCATTTGCCTACTCGATAAAGTCCCATTGAACGTCTCACACAGGAAATGAGCCACATATTCAGCATCAAGACTATGTGGCGGGAGCTTTGTCTGTGCGTTGGTCGCTACCTTCACGCTCTCCGTCCGTACATATTCTCACACTTCATGATGCATCCTCATACATAATCTATAGATCGTGAATACCTTCCACACCGGAAAACTGGTTCTCTTCCAAGTAACATATAGCCATAGCTGGCACTTCTTCGTGATCATATTCTTCGTGATCCTTGGAATTTTCGGCGTTGGTAGCAAATCACTTTGGTTTTTCCCCCCTTCTGATAAGGCCCAGTTTTTTTATCCGACAGGGACTTTATGGCGCGTTCATGGTCAAGTTTCAACATGCAAGTCGCGGTATTTCGTCGAACGTATCTGGAAAACCACGCAGTGGCAGAAGCCATTACACTTGTTATTTTGACCGCCATGATCGGGTATTCAAACCGATTCTTGCGCATTGACATGACTGAGATGATGTCCATCTTGTTCCGTGAATGCGAAGGCGGAGGTGATTATAACAACCTGTGCCAGTAAGTATGCTTCCCGTTTCATATTCAAGTTTGCACTCAATTGAGACATCGAACAAGGCTCTCCGCACAATGGCAGATGGACAATTCCTTTCTCTTGGCTACTATTATACGGATGGGGCTAGTCGTCGTTTTGTATGGCTCCAAGGTGCCCGCGGGGATCTTTGTGCCGTCTATGGCTATCGGTGCGACATTTGGTCATATGGTGGGTATTAAGGTCGAATCTATATACAGGTGAGATAGTCTTCTTTTTCCCAGACCTGGACCAGCCTTTATGACTGTATCAGAGCGTATCCACAATCTGGGATGTTTGCCGCTTGTGACCCCGATATTCCCTGCATCACCCCTGGTACGTATGCGCTTCTTGGGGCTGCAGCTGCCTTGAGTGGCGTCATGCGAATCACTGTGACCGTTGTTGTGGTGATGTTTGAGCTTACTGGTGCGCTGACTTAGATCTTGCCAGGTTATGGACGTACCAGGTCTCCGTATTTACCGTTGTTTGGTCATAGATGGTGATTCTCATGACGAAAGCTGTCGGTGATTTCTTTGGAACACGCGGGATAGCGGACGAAAGCATTCGGTTCAATGGGTACCCAATACTGGATCAACACGATCATTCGTCGAACGTGGCAGGTGGGTTGTCTCAATTGGTCCCGTTGCGGATCCCTCGGATCCTTACTGACCTGCATCAGTCTCCGAGGTGATGAAGAAAGAGTTGACGCTCCTAATATTATGCATCAGGAATGAACGTCAACTATGTTGGTAAGGTGCTCAAAGCAACCCACAGACCCTTTTGCTGATTCTTGTGCCTTTATCAGAAAACGTGCTCGCCTCGACCGATGTGAAAGGGTTTCCAATTGCGGTTTCCAAGTTGTCCAAGGTGCTTGCCGGATTTATTGGGCGGGCTGAGCTGCGCTACGTACTAGGTATCTTCCATCCATATACAAACTTACTTTGTAGCCTCATCTTGTTCCAGACAAGGCCCGCGATCTGTTGCCGGAAACGCCGTGTTTATTTATCCGGCAGGTATCCGATCAGGAAGACCTCGTCTTGTCAGGGGTGACGTCAGGATCTGCTCTGGGAGCTGAAGAGGACGTTGCGGATAAACTGCTAGAGACTACGGTGTCGAGTGACGTTCTCAAGCTATGGCCGTGGGTGAATAAGGTGCGGACCCCCTGTTTATTTTCAGATAGCTATCTCATTGATGAGCATTGCTCAAGACACCTCTGACTGTTTCACCACGGTTACTGCTTGAGATCGTGATGCAAATTTTCAAGCGTATGGGGTGAGTCGGTTCGAATGGTCGAGGTTATCCCACCTCACTGAATGTGACATAATGTGCTGAGGTTCAATCTGACCGAAGGTTCCGACAACCATCGGCATCGCTGGGACAATGGAGACTTCGAAGCTGCTTTGGAAGTGACGTGGAACTGGGCCGTAGGGATGGTGAATGAGTTTGTGGAATGGTGTAAGGGCATGCTCCAATGCTGAGCGCCGAGTGTTTGCTCGATCGATCGTGTACTCAGTGGCCGTATTCGACTTTGCCCTTGCCCGAGCGCGCCGAGTTTGATGCCTGCGCTCCCGGGAGGATAGTTAGCGGGTGTGCTGCCAGTGTGATTCCGAATCCCGATTACGAGCGAGGGTACGGGCTATCTCGGCCTGCGGCACTGCACCAATTATCACTAGTATTCGCGGGATACTGTTAATTTCGGCCCATCGGAGATTTCCATGCACTGATAAGGTAGTCGTCGCCTTGCGAAACTAATAGTATCGGGTTGTCTGATTCTACCTAGAATGTGTGAATCCGTTTCAAGACCACCGCTCGACTGCCTGGCTTTTGATTCGTCCTGGCGTTAGTAATGCTACGAGCATTTTGGATAACTCCAGTAACATACATACAGAGCCGGCGCCTATGGGTAGAGTCGATGTCCAAAGCCGGCAGAATGCCAACGACTCGACTCGAAAGCGTGCTTAAAATGAATTTCTAGCATACTACTACTAAACAACCACTCGATTCGCTTGATCTGCAGAGGAGTCTTGTACGTATAATAACATGGCCGAGTGAGTTTCTGCTCGTTTGGCGAGCTCGGATTGGCGCGGATACGCCTGAGCTAGTACCCAAAACAAGGTGCCGTTGGGCTGCCCAATTGGCGCTTAGGCAAACCGATTGGCAGACCGACTGGCCAATAGTATCATTATGTATGTGGTCGGCATTCACCTGGACGGTGACCCGTTGAAGATCCGTTTAAGTAACATGATGTTGTTAAGTTAAGATTCAAGAGGAGCCGTGAAGAAAAACGGTGATAATAATAATTAAAGAGAAAGAAAAAGGTCCGAGCCCGTTCAGGTTGAACCGCCCTATCAGGATAATCAAGATCTCAGTGACATGCGTTCGCGGGCAATTGAGGGACTCCGGCCGATGGGCACTCCGCCGTCCGGAATAACGTACGCCCCTCCATTTCTGTTTGGTTTTTTTCTTTTAGAATTACGCTGGAAAGTGAAATATGATCGCGTGTAAACGAAGAACGTGGTTATAAATATTACCTTGCGGAGAAAGCGGGTGCAGCCTGACAACCTGGCAGATGCGAGATTAATATATGTATCACAATCCTGGCAGGAAAGTGGTTGCTGTGAAGAGCGAGTACGTTGCTCGTATCAGAGTCGTTCGCGGACTTTGACCACTGGCATGAAGGACTCCGAGGGCACGGATCGCCAACTTACTCCCCGATCAGACCGAAATATCTATCACAATGAGATCATTTAGGTCTAGTAGTCCCGAGCCGTTCGTTTGGTGTTAGTGAATGACGGGAACCTAGAAGTATGTGCTTCGAGATGTTCAACTTGGGTGCTCTACTCCGACTCAGAGTCATTACTACTGGCAAGGAGATCATTGAATACGGACACGAAACTCAGTGTAATCTCTCGATCGAGAGGTGGAGACGGAGTGCCTTGGTAAACGGCACGATATACAAAATATGATCATTGGGCCTGTTTCACCACTTTTCTCAGAGGGGGCCCATCGAATCTAAACAATTAAATGGGTAGCCCCAGAATAACTTGGTCTCCTCACCTGGCCGATCCGAAGCGACTACACCGTGATTTCTTACATTGAATGGAAAGCACCACGTGTGTCGGGAGAGGTTTCAACCTTAGTATCATGTACTAGTAGTCACCAATGATTATGAGATTGCGGAGCCATCCATACCTGCTCCTTCCTTCATTTTTATTTTCATTGTTTCATGCGCGGAATTTACTGATGTGTTTTTCTCATCAGGAATCCTGACCCGACCAAAATGATAGCTGCTACGCCCCCTCAATGGTCACACACTGTCAGTGAGTGAGTTCGGAAGTGAAGAGGAGATTCAAGATATAATCAGCGGTCGCCTAGTATCGGCGAATGCCGCAGAGTGGCAACCAATCTCAACATCCAACATCAACGCTGGCCCCCGGCACGGAACATTGCCAAGTGTGACCCCTTTCTTGTCAAAATTCCTTACTTCCAGAACGCTCTGACTCACTCAATGAACAGATCAGTGACAACTCAATATCAATACTGCGTACGTTTATTATCGCGCCAATCGGGGGTCGTTTGGCCTTACTAATGCTCATAAGTAGTCGCCCGAATGCCAAAAATACCTCTCAGGCTGGCCTTCAAGTTCCCATAAGGCACTCTCCTTTTCCCTCTCCCACCGTGTTGCACCCAGGCCCGGGATATCCCACCGCGACGACACTGTCGACAATCCCGCTCCGTGTCCCCACCTTCACTATCACCTTCACCT
This sequence comes from Leccinum subatratum, assembly GCA_038091595.1. Lineage (NCBI taxonomy): Eukaryota > Fungi > Basidiomycota > Agaricomycetes > Boletales > Boletaceae > Leccinum > Leccinum subatratum. The sequence continues at coordinate 11,082 of JBBPOT010000068.1, read as the reverse complement.
TCACCCCTGCTTTCGTCCCTGCCCACGAGCCATATCCAGGACATTGTCCCCCCGATCCACGGCATCCGCTACGCTTCCTTTTAGCATGTATAACACATCAACTGGATCATTTGTGGTCAACCGACTTCAAGTTTGAGGCTCGTGCTGTGTGCACCAAGTATATTCCTGCAATTGCAGCGTGTACACGGTATATCTGGAGCTCGTCCCCCTCTCCGGCATGATCTTTTTTTTTCTCTCTTCATTGACATCCTTTGTAGTTCCCCCCTCGTATTCTAGTTTGCGAGGCTCAGCGTGGCGTATGTCGTGTGCCTGTCGCATCCGAGCTCATCCCTTGTACCTTGTGCTTCGTGTGCCCGGAGTACCCCAACGCCCCTAGCGATCTTCTCGACACGCACAATTTCCCTGGAGTCCCGCGACCGTGCCGTATAGTGCGTCCATGCTACTGTTTAATTGACGCTCAAAACGATTCGACACCAGCTGCCCGGTCAACCCACAACACTTCACATCCCATCTCAGGCTACCCCCAACCCCCCGGCCGGTATGTACTCCCCATTCTGCGCGCACTCGCCGAGGGTTGATGACGTGACCAACTCAGTGCGACGAGCACTAAACAACGACAACCACTTCTCAACGCCGACGCCGACTCGACAACAACAGGAGCACGACGACGACGACCCGATGCCGACGATGGCGCGACGCCAATTGAAGATGCGACAACGACGTCACACCACGACGAGTTCATGAGTTGACGACAACTACACGTTACATCGACGCGGCGTCAACCACGAACACCGAGGACTCGATGACGCGAGCAACGTCGAACGCCTGACGAACAGCACAACGTCACGCCACGTCGCGACGATGGCGACGCACTCGGACGACGATGACGATGCGACGCCCACCATCCTCGTCCCTGACTCCTCCCTCATCCTCTCGCCCAGCGTGCAGAAGCAACCACACAACGTGCACAATTGTGCCCGTTGTGCAGTCGCTCCTGCACGCTGCCGTTGTTGTTACCGACAACGGCGCAATGACACTGTGTCGACCATAAACGCCAATGCTGATGAACGACTTGGACGCGACGGAATGCCACAACGCGACGCCGATGACGCACGGCACACGTGCAGTATCGAAATTATATTACATAGACTTTGTACTACGGCCCTTTACGGCGTGTCATGACACCATCTATATCCAAAAACAACGGCGGGACAAATGCACCCAGTCCAAAAAGGGAAGCAGGGCGGGAGGCGCACGGCGGGAGAGGTCACGCGTGCGGCGTACCCAAATAACCCCCCAAACTAACAAACTACAACCCCCAAACCGCCCACTTTGAAGGCGGGACTTTCTGACTGCTAGGTTGGATAGTTGGGTGGTTCACTTGTGCATTGCCTCATTCGGAGACTGTGAGGTTTCTGACGCAAATGACGTCGCGTTGCGCGGCCTGCTCAATTTTTTCGTGAAGAGTGTACAGATTCATAATGTCGCTAAAGTCAGTTAAAGACCACTATCAAGAGAGTTCGATCATGTCTATCTCACGTGACCTGGAGGGGAGGTTTGTACTTACCACGAGTTGGTGTCGAGAACAGTTACATAATGTCATGACGTTCAGCGTCCCGTCACATCTTCCGCGTCAGGTCGACGTCTCCTCGCAAATTCTCTCCAAGCTTGATGCGGTGAATTTCCAGTCGCATCCTCATGGCGAACTGAGCTGGACGTGTCCATATGTTTCACCATCTCGTCGACGAAAACTTGACCCGGTAGAGCAGAGGCGCATTCACACCGGATACATGCGAATCTCCCTGCGTTCGAGGCCCAGTTGACCTCAGCAAAGTCTGCTCAACAACGGCTCCGAGGTCTTTCCAGCGACATGGAGTCGCTCCGACACTGGCACTCGGTCTCAGACCCAGAGGTATGTATGTCTTGTCATTGCTGTTCGCACGTTCCGTTGTGATACATTCATCCAGAGCGATCTCACCCCGACGCTCCTCGCGGCACTCAGAAGACAACAATCCCTTGCACAATCGTCCTTAAACGCCGACGTGCTGCACGCGTCGCTGTCACACCTCTCGGAATGCAAGACTCAGCTGGAAAACGAGCAACATTTGGTGGAGTCTGGAGATCTTCCGGCGGCAGTATCAGCGAGCGCTACGGTGACCCAACTGTTGGACACGACGCCTTCACCCCTAGGAGAGGCAACCATCACGTCGGACATAAGGGTACGTGGCGTCGGATTGGACGCGTTCCTGCATCTGAATCCGTTGTGCAGTCCAAGCTACGTGTGTGCTCACCAGCCGCATCGAAGAATTATTGAACAATGCATATGCACAAGGCGTGGTCGTCTCGCCGACTGACGTCATCATTCGACCTTCTGTTCTTGGTGGGTTCGTCCAAACGACCATTGACCTTGACATTTACGTTTTACGTCCAGTTCCAAATTCGGTGTACCCCGTACCTCTGTGTGCAGTGCTATCTTCGCTTTCCTCGGCTCGCTTTCTGCACACATGACAGTTTTGCGGCGTGACATCACCGCGCACTGCATTGAGCAGTCACTCGACCGTCCTACTTCGTTGTCTATATCTCAAGAACTCGATCAATTTGGGCTGCTTGTTCACAGGTTGCAGCGCCTGCCCTCGTCTACAAAGCATGGTGCAACAACGCTCGACAGTTTATCGCGCATTCTAGAGCTTATCAATGACTCATACGCGCTGTTTCCGTGTCTACCCCAATTACAGCGCGAGACATTGGCGAAGAATCCGGTCAAACCATTGACATCATCTATCCTGACGCGTCTGCTAATTCCCTCGCTGTCATTAAAATTGGATGCGCTTCCTTCATTTCTGGAGCTGACAATAAATGCCCAAATGCCGTCGACTTTGAGACTAAATATGTTGTTGGAGTGTTCAAAGAGGATGGTTTTGAAAGGGATCAATTAGGAATCGGGTGGACAATGTGTGCGGACACTACGAGAGAGGACGACGGCGACGCATCCTCGATGACGTTCGAGAGACTATTTTGGCGAGCGCTTCCCGTCCGTCCCAAAGACACGTTTGCAGCCGAGTTCGTCTCGTTCATCAACGTCATTCAACCCGGCGCGGAGTCTGCTCCTGTGGTGACGAATGATCGAAACTTAAATGATGCTCATACCGTCAAAACAGAATCGTCGAATTCGGCCGTTGACGCAGGGGATGCATTTGATGACGATGCCGAGGGACTCGGAGCAGAAGAAGACCGCGTTTTGAAGCTGGAATCCTTGGAGGAGGCTGAGCCAGATCCAAATGAAGCTTGTGGTTGGAACGACGAATTGGCCGAAGAATCGCCCGAGACGAGTACCCCCGAAATTGTCCTTGAGGATCCCGCTGAAGACGAAGTCTGGGACGATGACCCATGGGCTGATGATACGATTGCTGATGAGGTGGCCCTACCACCTGTGGTCTTATCCAGGGCCCCGCTTTCTCAGTCGACGTTGGCACCATCAGCTTCGAGCAATCAACCACAATCCAACCGACATCCAGTAACGAATGGCCACGTTTCTCATGGACATAATGGCCCATACCCACCCCCAAAACCTCCGCAAGTCATTACACTGTCAACAAGGAACTGTACCTAGTATCAGTGCTTGTTCGACGTATCGTTCAGGCCGTCGAGGACGCTTTGCGCGAGGGCAAAGCAGTTGCATCTTCTGGCATTCTCTCCAAGTCTTCCCCCTCCTCCTCAGCTCCAGGCACGTTGATTATGCAATCTGCTCCTCTGGTCCTCGACCTGTTTTGCGCGCTGTATCCTGTGGTGGCTGCTTTGAGGCTGTCACAACCCGTTGGTCGCATGCAATTCTCCAACGATTGTTACTATCTTTCGGAGGAGACAGCTCGCGTGTTAAAGCATGAGTATGGGCTGCCCGGTACCCAAGACAGGCTGGAGGAATGCAATGAAGACCTCAGGGTTTTAGCAGATAGCTGGTTTTACCAAGGCGTCGTAAGTGACCAATAATGTCGTTATGGTGTGTGTATCGATTTGACGATTCTAGCACAACCAAATAGCAACCCTGGAAGAGGTTCTAGGCGACGCTGACGGATTTACGGACACATCGGACCAGGAACGCTACGACGAATGCGAGATGGTGATCACTCGAGTTCTGCGGGATGTAAGGGGTATTGCACATGCTTGGAAGGTGAGCAAGCTCGTCAGAACTCTTTGTTGCTTGCTCAGTCCTCCGCGAAGTCGGTCCTTCCGAAAAGCAAATACTACACGGCAATTGGACTGATCGTTGATGGCGTCTTGTCACGCATCCTGGATAGTATCTTGGCGATATCGGACATAACTGAAGCGGAGTCACACAAGTTGAGTGAGCTCTGTCGGATCTTGACAGCTCTCGAGGGATTGTTTGTGGAGGACACGAACGAAGTGAGTGGGCTCTCGATGACGCGATCATTGTGATGACCCCCACTGATCTGCTTTGACATATCTAGTCTTCATTTGTCGTTTCCTACGTTCCATCGTGGCTGAAGTTTTCGTACCTGTCCGAGGAACTCCTGGTACGTGATGCATGGTCGACCTGCAGCGTCGCATCCCAAACTGACTTTTTCCCGTCCCTCCAGGAAGCATCCATGACAGACCTGACGTATCTCTTCGAGGAAGGCGCATTGGTGGACTTTGAAATCGACGAGCTCGTGATGATGGTCAAGGCACTCTTTGCAGACACGCCTCTATGGACGAAAACAATAGACAAGATCATGACATCCCGTTCGGTAGCTTCTTGCCTGTGTCCGCGTATCATTTGCTGCATCTTTTTTTTAGAGTGACAACCATCATACTACAGTGCTTGACGCCCTATTATATGACATTTTGCATTTCGTCTGCACTCTCTTCCGGTCTAGCTACCCTGGCCACTACGAAACCCATACCAAACTGGAAGTCGAGTGGCATGGCTATACTGCTCACCGAACACTCTCCCTTGCTGAACTCCAACAAAAGCATCAATCTCCGAGATGCAATTAGCTCTCATGGTAGATTGGTTGAGGAGTACGTGGAGCGAACCATTACATCTCGACCGTGACTGCCCACACTTTTTTTTAGGAAAATCCTTAGCGGCCTAGACAATTATGAGATGAACACGGGGACGATGCATCCTTTCACTGTGAAACGGAATTAAATAGAGTTTTTCTTGGTTTTATTGAATGTAAAGTAGATTGTCCTGGGGATATAAGACACCCTCGTAGAGCATGCTGCTAGCGTCCCGTTGTCTTCTCAAAGTAACCTTTCCGGGATAGGCGAGATTTCGATTGGCACTCGAGTCCCAAAACCAAGTTGAAGGGTAAATTCTGCTTGTATCATTTTGATATATGTTTACCCTGATCTGCGTCACAGTTTACATCGACACTGGTTCCGTGTAGGTACCTTCTTTTAGCTCATGAGGTTGTTTTTGTTCAAGTGGGTGCTGCAGACTGGCTGTACGGGAGGCCAATCGGATGGCACGGAGAACTTGAATGCGACAATGACACCACCGTGACACCGTGACGTGACAACATCGGTCGCGACGTTGTCGACGCTTCCGAGTCGGACTCCCGGCGGGCCTCTCAGGCCAGTGCCAGCAACTGTGAGTCTGTGACACGGAAAACGACTCCGCGACGACGACATCGACAATGGTCAGGGACTCTGGGAACACCGAGGACGAGGACGTCGACTCGCTACCATGAGGGGGACAGGATGGGAACATGCCATGCCAACAGCATACCATGGCACACGAGATACTAGTATAGTAGTGTAAGGCTACCATTACAATTAATACCATGACTAGTGTGAACCCCGGCCTTGACTCCAGCCAAGGGCCTGGAGAAAAATGAAGCTTGAGCCCTAGGCGGGTGAAGCTCTAGGAAAAAGCCCAGCTCAGCTCTCGGACTTGGCTCGGGGCTTGAAGCCTGGCCCTGCCCATCACTAAGATTCATGATCATGCCTAAAGCTGAGGTTGCTTGTTAAAATCAGAATTTTGAAGAGGGGGTGATGTACAAGCTTGCTGATATGATTGTATCATGCCTCAGCCTGAAGCTATCAGCTCAACAGATAAAAAGCATGTTTACAATTGGTATATACCTATGATAATAATTTGAGCAACTGTAAGGTATCTCAAAACAATTTATATATACCAATATAACAGTAGATTCTAAGCAATTGCAAACATGTATGTCTGTTCATCAGACTGTAACTTAACCCCCTGATTATATGCATCTGGAAATATCAATACTTGAACCTAGTGGTAAAATAATGAAATGCAAATGATAATGTCTGACCCAGTGATGTCATGGTGATACTCAAATGATAATATATAAGCTTGGTGGCAAAGGGATGTTATTGAAAGGGTAGTGATGGAACATAATGATATCAAAGGATAATATCTGGCCTTGGTTGGGAAATAGTGATGGCCAAAAAATAATGTCTGATCTAGTAATATCATGATGATATTCAAATGATAATATATAAGCTTGGTGGCAAAGGGATCATATTCAAAGGGTAGTGATGGAACATAATGATATCAAAAGATAATTTCTGGCCTTGGTTGGGAAATAATAATGGGCAAATAATAATATCTGACCCAGTGATGTCATGGTGATATTCAAATGATAATGTATAAGCTTGGTGGCAAAGTGATGATATTGAAAGAGTAGTAATGGAACATAACGATATCAAAGGATAATATCTGGCCTTGGTTGGGAAATAGTGATGGCCAAATAATAATGTCTGATCTAGTAATATCATGATGATATTCAAATTATAATGTATAAGCTTGGTGGTAAAATGATGTTATTGAAAGGGTAGTGATGGAACATAATGATATCAAAGGATAATTTCTGATCAAGTGATAAAATGTTTGCCAAGAGCTATAGGATATTATCTGTTATAGAAATTTGTGATCTGAAAATGAGATTGCTAGATATACATTTATCTGGATATATCAGACTGATAGATAGTTGATCATATTCAGCTATGTATATCAGCACTTAAAAATTTTCCTGATGCGACGTTCGAAAAACCACCCTCGGTTGCTACAATTGCGGAGAAGATGGTCATCGAGCCAAGGAGTGTAAAAAGGCATCTACACGATGCAAAGATTGTGGATTCTCACGTGGTGGACATAGAAAGGAGTGTCCAAAATATAAGGCAAGAAAGGTTAGAACCGCAGAAACAACTGCGCCAACAAACCCTAAACCCAATTGGGATACAGCCATCCAAGGAATGGACTTAGAGGCCGCTAGGGCCTATTTTCGCGATCTCGAAGTAACTCAGGGAAAAGAGTAAGGGAGATCGTATCGGGTACGACCCCTCCCCCTCAGAAAAATCAAAAAAATAGTTTTCCAACGGACTACCGTACTCGACGCCTAGATAGTGCTAGTACAAATTCTGTTTCATTCAGCAATCGTTTTAGTGTATTAGATAGTGATGTATCTCTTGATTCTCCGTCATCTCGAAGTAGTATCCTACCAGATGACACAACCGAAGCCACGATCTCGAAAGAGCGTGCTCCCCGGGAAGGGAGACTTAATTTGGCTTACAAAGAAAATAAAAATAGTTCCCCCCCTCAGATCCCGACTGAGCGAAAAGTCCGCACTATGCGCCCACTTAGGGAATTAATCCTAAAAATCGATATAATCACAAAAAGCAAAAACATCGCTGTGGCAGCCCTACTAGATAGCGGAGCTAGTGGAATTTTCATAGATACCGAATGGGCCAAGGCCCAACGAATACCCTTGAAACCCCTGGAACTCGTTGTACCGGTTTACAACGTAGATGGAACAGTCAATTCAGCAGGAGGAATCGCCTATACCACCGATCTAATCATAGACTTCCAAGGACATCGTGAAAAAATCACCGCCGATGTCACCAACCTCGGACGAAATCAGATGATCCTGGGGTATACCTGGCTACGCGAACATAACCCTAAAATCGATTGGGTACACGGAACCGTCACCTTAAATCAGTGCCCAACCTCTTGCCAAGCCCTTAAAGCAATCTACGAATCTCGATTAGACGAATTTGAGGCCGATTATTCTTATCAAATTCAGGGTCTAGGCAAAGAACCTTCCAACGGAATTGAACCCGAAGAAGCCTTCAAATTGGTGCCTGAAGTATATCACGACTACCTTGACGTCTTCTCGAAGAAGGCTAGTGAACGTATGCCTGAAAAGAAAACCTGGGATCATGCGGTGGATCTAAAACCGGATTTCAAACCAAAGAAAGGACGATTGATTCCGCTTAACCCTGTAGAACAGGATGAAGTAAAAGCCCTCGTAGAAGACCAATTGAACAAAGGTTACATCCGACCTTCGAAGTCACCCCAAACTTCGCCAGTGTTCTTCATCCCCAAAAAGGACGGTAAAAAGCGAATGGTCATGGATTATAGATATCTAAATGAAGGAACTGTTAAAAACAACTATCCCCTTCCCCTCATTGGATCCATCGTCGATAAATTAAAAGGAAGCAAGTTCTTCACCAAAATGGACCTCCGCTGGGGCTACAACAACGTACGAATAAAAGAAGGAGATGAATGGAAAGGAGCCTTCGTTTGCCATCTCGGATCTTACGAACCTACCGTAATGTACTTCGGAATGTGCAACTCTCCAGCCACGTTCCAGAACATGATGAACGATATCTTCGCCGACATGGAAGACGTGGTGATTATCTATATCGATGATCTCCTGATATTTACGAATAAAGACATAAAACACCATCAGGAAATGGTCCGAAAAGTCTTAGAAAGGCTTCGAAAGAACGACCTATTTGTCAAACCCGAAAAGTGCTTCTTTGGAGTACAAAAAGTCGACATGCTGGGCATGGATGTCTCATGCGATGGAATCTCGATGAACGCCGAAAAACTCGATGGCATTGCTAAGTGGCCAGTTCCCACTAACGTAAAAGCCGTCAGAAGCTTCTTGGGATTAGCCAACTTCTACCGCCGCTTTATTACCAATTACAGTTTAGAAGCGAGGCCTCTTCACGACTTAACAAAGAAAGATCAACCATGGAAATGGGACCCAGCTCAACAAAAAGCGTTTGACACGCTCAAAAATAGATTTACTACCGCGCCTGTCTTGACCTACCCGGATGACACGACCCCCTATCGTGTCGAATGCGACGCCTCCGACTTCGCCACAGGAGCAGTGCTCTCTTCCTTGAAGAACGACAAGTGGCATCCCGTCGCATTTATGTCACACTCCATGACTCCAGAACAGCGCAATTACCCCATCGCTGATAAAGAGATGCTCGCCATTATCCTCGCGCTCGAGCAGTGGAGACATTATTTAGAAGGCGCTAGACACAATTTTGAGATCTGGACAGATCACAAAAATCTCCAGTATTTTATGAAGAGCCAGGATCTGAATCGACGACAAGCGAGATGGGCCCAATATCTCTCCCGATTCGACTATGCTCTCGTAAACAAACCCGGTACCTCGATGGGAAAAGCCGATGCACTCTCTCGAAGAGAAGATCATATGATCGGCATTGAAAACGACAATAAACAAATGATGTTCATACCGGAATCTCGTATTCGATCTCTAGAAGAGATTACCCTGTTCGACAAAATCAAAGCCTCGCACGCTGGATGCACATCTCCAGACGGGACGATCCTCCGTGAAGGATTATATTATTATAGCGACAAACTCTGGGTTCCTAGCAATCTTCGTCGTGACGTCATGACCCAATTTCATGATCACCCAATCTTCGGACACAAAGGCGCCGAAAAGACACAAGACTTCCTCACGCGATACTACTCTTGGCCAGGAGCCAAGAAGGACATACAGGAATATTGTAAAGCTTGCGAACGCTGTGCGCGTATGAAACCTACCAACCTTCCGCCAGCTGGAAAATTGCAACCTCTCGAAGTTCCCGAGGGCCCCTGGAAAAATGTGTCAGCCGATTTCATCACCGGCTTCCCCACGTCACATGGGTTCGACAGCGTGTTAGTAGTGGTTGATCGCTTCTCAAAAGAGGTTGCTTTTGTACCTACCACGAAAACCATTACATCCAAAGGAACCGCAGAACTATATAGAGACTATGTATGGAAGCATCACGGACTTCCCGATTCACTCGTTTCCGATCGGGGACCTCAATTTGCTAGTCAAATGATGGTCGACCTCCTCAAATTGTTGAAAATCGAAAAGAAGATGTCCACGGCATATCATCCCCAAACCGATGGACAAACGGAGCGTGTTAACCGCGAACTCAATCAGTATCTCCGACTCTTCACCGCGGAAAAACAAGATCAATGGGCCGAATGGCTTGCAATCGCCCAGTTTAACTTCAACAATACTCGTTCCTCCGCCACCGGATTCACTCCTTTCCAATTGACAAAGACATTCGCCCCTCGTCTTGGTTTCGAACCCGCATCGGTGAAAGCTCCAGCCGCTAAGGACTTTGCCGATGATATGAAAGCGAATCTGGAGAAAGCAAAGGACGCACTTCAGCGTACTCGCAAACGTATGAAACTGCAGGCAGATAAACACAGATCGACGGCCCCGGTATACAAGATTGGCGATCTTGTGTGGCTTAGCACCGAACACTTGGCTCTCGATGAGCGACCATCCCGAAAAATAACAGAACGATGGATTGGGCCTTACCAAATTATAGAGGTTCATACCAATAGCGTGGGATTACTCTTCCCCAAAACCGTGAAAGCTCGCCACATCGTCAATGTCTCTCGAGTAAAACCTTATATTGAGCCGTTGCCCGGTCAGCCCGTCGTCCGTCCTGGACCTGTACTGGTCAACGATGAGGGCACTGAGGAGTTCGAGGTCGAGTACATTGTCGATTCGCGCCCCATTGGTCGCGGCTTTCAATACCTCGTGCATTGGAAGGGTTATCACGACAGTGATCGGACCTGGGAGCCTGCCTCGGGTTTGAAGAACGCTCAGGCAGCTGTTAATGACTTTCATCGCCGAAAACCCTCGGCCCCTCGACGTCTGAAAATGAATCGCGCCCTGTTTGATAGTCTTTTTTCCACTCCTATCATTAATTTCACCTCTGGTTCTACCTCCGCTTGATCTGGTATCTCAAGCCTAGTAGGGGGGTAATGTTACAAACCTTCAGTTTCTC